>RCUC01160416.1:0-104189 GCA_003697995.1 Taxidea taxus jeffersonii | reverse complement strand
CCCCCCGGCCCGCAGGGCGCCTGGCCCCGCCGGGACTCCAACCCAGACCCGGGCCCATCCCGACCCCAAACCGGCCTTGGGCCTAACCCGGCCCCTGGTCCAACCCAGACCTCAAGCCGGACCCGGACCGGGACCCGAACCCGACCCTGCCCAACCGGCCCGGCCCAGACCCCACCCAACCCGGACCGCAACCCCGCCCCGGGCCCAGCCCGTTTCCCCTCCCAGCGCTCCCCCTCCAACCCCTTGGTTCGCCCCTAACCTGCCCCAGTCACCTTTCGCCTCGGACTCAAGTCCCCTGTGCCCGGACGTCCTAATCCCGGGTCCCCGGACTTGGGCGCGGATGGCAGCCCCCGCCCCGGCCTCCCCCGCAGGGAAGACAGGACCCCTGGGACGCTTCATGTGCGCGCTCGCCTCTCTGTCCTGCCCTCTCCATTTGTGTTTTTCCTATTTGGGGGTAAGAAGGGATCATCACGCACAAAAAAGCCACTGAGCATCCCTTCTCCGTCCCCGCGGAGGGGACGCCGAGCCCCCGAGCTCTGGAGATGGACGGGCGGGCTCCGGGCTGGGACCCCTCCGGCCCCCCGCCCAGGTGCGGTGTGCTCCGGAGCCCCTCGCGCCCCCACCTCCGCCTGCCACCTTCGGGTCCCCGGGTGCCCGGCACTGTCCCTGGGGCATGGGAGTTGCTGGCTGGACGCCCGTGGACACGGCTGTCCTTTACGGACCTGAGCCAGCGGGACAGAGCTCGGCCTCAGAGACGGGACACGGTGCTAGTGTTTTAATGAATTGACGTGGAAAGCTGCTCCGCGTTTCCAGCGCGCAGCGGGGGCACAAAGGCCGCGCCGCCCGCGCCGGCCCCGCGCGTGGTCCCCGCCCGCCGGATGTTGACGGCGTCGCCTAGCAACGGGAGATGGCGGAGCCGGGTGACCAGGACGGCGGGTAAGCGGCCGGGGTCGCGGGCATCCAAGAGGCCTCCACGCCTCCCCCTTGCCCTCTCGCCCTTGCCCCCGCGCCTCGGCCCGGTCCGTCCCCGCCCTCCTGGCCTTTCCGGCCTCCCCGGCCACCCCCAGCCCTGCGCGCCGCTCCTCATCTCCAGTCCCTTTGTCCGCTCCCGCCTCTCCCTCTGTCCCCGCGCGCGGGCCGCGGCGCTCCCGAAACCCCCGCTCGCTCGGCCCGCAGTAACCATGGCAACCGCGATGCCCGGCGGCGGCTGCGGAGAGTTCCGGTCCTTGCAGATCAGCGGCGCCGGGGGCTGCGGGCGGGGTCTCTCGGCGCGCGGAGGATCCCCGGGGGCTTCCTGACCGCGGGACCCCAACCTTCCACCGCGGGACCCCAACCTTCCCCTGCCACCGCCAGGCCTCCAGGAGCGCGGGCGGGGCCAGCGACAGAAACTCTTGAAGAATTGGACCTTTTACCTTAGACGTTTCCGTGGTGTTGCCCTTTTTTTTTTTTAAGATTTTATTTATTTATTAGTTAGAGAGAGAGAGAGCGAGCACAGGCAGGCAGAGAGGCAGGCAGAGGCAGAGGGAGAAGCAGGCTCCCTGCCGAGCAAGAAGCCCGATGCGGGACTCGATCCCAGGACGCTGGGATCATGACCTGAGCCGAAGGCAGCCGCTAAACCAACTGAGCCACCCAGGCGTCCCTGTTTCCCTTTTTTTTAAAGAGAGGTTTGTATATACTGACATGGAGAGAGGTCCAGGTTACCTTAAGCGAAAAGACTAAAGGGAGAACAGTATGTAGAGGGTGACCTCTGATTGTGTGTGTAAACATATAGAAAAATATTTGCAAGAAGATACCCTTAAGTCCCTTTTGTTACTAGTGGTTATCTTGAGAACAGGAGGGAAAGTCCGGGAGGATATTCTTTGTGTCACACATTTCTGTATCACTTTGACTTAAAAAAAAAAAAAAAGCGTGTATTTCTAATTAGAAAACAATAGTGGTAAGAATGTAAATCATGACATTCTTGTACTTCTTTGTCCCTTTTGTGCAACTTTCTCTTACACTGTGTTTCTTTGCCCCAGTTGGGCTGGGGAAAGGATGTTTAAGTACATTTCAGGTGACTTTTCTGTTGCAAGGTACCAATGCTGTTCCCCGAATGTTCCCGTCATTTCACTCATTCATGGGACAAGTCTTGTGTGGCGCACGCTCCCTCTGTGCCACAAGCATGATCTAGTGCTGGGGCCGGTGACAAGTAGCCAACAGCCCAGAGGGGAGGCGATAATCAACAAGTGCGTAATAGTGTAGACAGACACCGGGAGATCATCCCTGCCGAGGGAGAGGACACTGTTCTTCCAAACTGTTAAACTATATTTCTGCCCCTAGGTCTCAGCCGGAAGACGAGTCAGCTTTTGAAGGCGAGGGGGCTGGGAATGATGAAGGCGACAGGGTAAAGTTCCCTGTGGGGTAGGCTGTACTGGGCTTGTCTTTCCTGGGGGTTAAGGAGTGAAGAGCTGCTCAAGAAAACTGCCCCATGATCCTATACCTTGCGCAAAGCCAACTCAGTCCCTCGCAGAGAAGCTCCTTTTCCTCTCCCCGTTCTTAAGTGCTGGTGCCTCGCTGGGTTGTCCCGCGTTCCCTCCTCAGATCACCCGAGGGTTTCAGAACCCGAGTTCCGTAAGGAAGGATGCAAAAACTTACAGACACTGTAGAGAACAGATAGAGCGTGGAGCAGAATCTCCCGGGGACGTGTGGGATGCTAGGGCCCCACCAGGGTCATTACACAGTTGCGAACAGAACTTCACAGGAGCCTTTGACTGTGTTTCCTGGTTTTTGTTTCTCCTGCCACAAATCTCCAGGTACCAGCCACAGGGGAGACCAGTGACCAAAACACTGATGAGGCTGCTGGTGCCACAGAGCTCTCTGAAGAGGAACTCACAGCCCCTGGGGAAGTCACAAGTGAAGGAGAAATCGAAGCTGAGGGGGAAATCGAAGCTGAGGGGGAAGTGGAAACTGAGGGGGAAGTGGAAGCTGAAGAAGGGGAAATTGATGGAGAAAGGGAAGAGGAATTCGAATTTGAAGGGGATGAAGTCGAATCTGAAGGGGATGAAGTCGAATCTGAAGGGGATGAAGGGGAATTCGAGTCTGAAGGGGAATTCGAGTCTGATGTGGAAGCCGCATCCCCCGAAGGGAGGGTCAGTTCCTTAGATCTGGCTCATTCAGAAGAGGGTGCTGGGGAGGTGCCCCCAGAGGAACCGGGCCCCAGCTCGGGGCATGAGCATGTAAGCGGGGAAGGTGCTCCCGAAGGCAGAGAAGCTGCCCGCCCATCGGAATCCGGAGATTCGAGGGACATCTCCACGCAGCCATCCCGGCAGGTAGTAGACTCCTCCGAGCCAGTGGGCCGGGATGCTTCTGGAGCCAAGGCCAGCCGGTCGGTGAGTGACCCTGAGGTCGATTTTATGAGAGTGTTTGATTGCCTTTGTGGCTTGTGGCCCTGTAGTGTTGTGTTAATGTTTTAACATAACAAGGCACGTCATAAAAACAAATTGCAATCCCTATTAGAAATTTCTCAGCAAAGTTAGATCTCAGGACCCACTTTGGAATGCCAAGAGTTTCTGGACCTTTCTTTGGTGTCCCCAGACCCAAGGTCGGGAACATTCCACATCAGGGCAACCAGGCTTCTGGTCTCCAGAGCACTGCTGTCCAGTGAAACTTTCCATGGTGATGGAAATGCTCTGCATCTTTGCTGTCCAACATGGTAGCCACCAGTCCCAAGGGGCTACAGAGCACTTGAAATGTGGCCTGGGAGAAGGAGGAATGGAATTTTTAATGAGGATTCTAATTCATTTTAATTTATATAACCACCTGTTGCTGATGCTTACCGTACGGGACAATGCAATTCTGGGTAATCATGATTATGATGACAAGAGGTATGATCTTACAATATTCTTCTTTTCATTATTTTTAATCAAGCACGGACTTATAGAGCAGTTGAAGTGTGATCAGAAGACCTATTTTATTTTTGTAAGCCTTGGAGAGTAAGTCAGTGATCGCCATTATGCTTCCGGGAATGTTTCCCACAAACAACCAAACTATCACTATTAAAATCAGGAAATTTCACTACATTACTGAATAACCCTCAGGCCTCATTCACCAAGGGTCCTTTTATAGCTTATGTACAGTTCTAAATCACATGTTGCCTTTAGCCGTCCCGTGTCTTAGGTCATAATCTTTCCTTGACTCCAATGACCTTGGTACTTCTAAAGATCACCAGCCAGCCATCTTGAAGGTGGTTCTCAGGTTGGATTTGCCTGGTTTTCCTCTTGATGCACTCTGGGATATGCTCCCTTGGGGTCATATGATCATTGACCCCAGAGGGAGGCTGGTTCTCCTTAGGTCCCATGAGGTGGTGTGCTGACTGTCCTTTGTCCCATTACCAATGAGGTTGTTGAACCCTTGGGTGAGAAGAGCCGGCCTTCTCCACTGGGAAGTTGCCCTTCACCCTCGTGCAGTTAAGAAAGATGGCGTGGGAAGGTGCTCTCTTGGTTTAAGATAGGAAAAGTGAGTGTTTCAAACAAAGGGAAAAAATCGCAACAAACCACCACCATATTGTTAGGAGTTTGTCTTCCTCTCAGCACGTGTTTAGGCCCATCTTGGGTCAGATTTATCCCTGACTATTTTGCACTTTTGATGCTATTGGAAATTGGCTTCCAATGTTCGCTGCTGTCTTGTACAGAGTGCTTAATGTAGAAACAGAACTAATTTTTGTATATTGGTCTTATATTCAGCAACACTGCTAAACACACTTGTTAGTGCTAGTAGCTCTTTTTTTTTTTTTTTTGTAGAATCATAGGATTTTTCACAAAGATCATCGTGGTCTCTGTGAATAAAGGGGGTTTAGCTTCTTCCTCTCCAATCCGGATGCCCTTCATATCTTTTTCTTGCCTTCTTACACTGGCTAGAACTTCTAGTACAACACTGAATAGAAATCGTCCCCAGTATGGCCAGTGAGAGCCCACCTAAATTGGCCTTTGTGTCCTCACACAACCAGGGTCATTCTTTGTTTTAACCGCTGCTGTCCTGGGAACGTTTTCTCATTCTTGGCACAGACTGCTGACCCTAGAATCAGACACTTCTCCAGAAGCCTGGTTTCTTTTCATGGAAAATAAAATTTAGAAGTCATGATTTGAGTAGGTAGGTCATCTCACTGCCACTAAGATGTCAGCATCCCCAGGCTCTCTCAGCATCATCCACGCCACACACACACACACACACACAGATCTCACGCCAACCCCACTCTAACACAGCTTACCGTGGAGTGGGTTCCTCTCAGCATCCTCCCCTTCCACGTTTCCAAGTCCTTTCTCCAGCAATGAGAAGGCTAGTCCCGTTGTCCCCAACGTATTTAGTAATTTGATCAGTCCCCCAGATGTAACCTCCACTGCCTTTCTCCACCCCCAAGTGGACTCTCCTCACCACACCTGAACCCAGACACCCCCACACTGGGCTGCCCTGGTCCCTGTTGGGCCAACCCCACCCAGGCCAGCCCCCAAATATTTGGGCTCTGACTCTGCCAGGCTGTCCTCTGTGAGGACTCTTGTCATCAGGCCCAGGCCTGTGCGGTAATGACTTCACACAGGGATGGCCTCTGAATCCCGGCCTCCTCACCCCAATTAGGCCAGCCCCCGCCCCCGTGCTGGCTGCAGGTTTGAGCTGTTCTGAAGGAAAGCAAGGAGTAGGGTTACATTCCTCCATCTTTGACCCTGGTCTGGACATGCCTTTGCCCTTGACATTCCGTCCCAGGGACTCTGACAGCAACCCTCTGGGGAGGATACTGATCACTCCAGTGTCCAGATGAGGGCTGGGGTGGACGGATTCCCTGCCCAGAGTCACACAGCTGTGGCGGTTGCTCTTCCTCCGAAGCCACCATTCTGAACCACAAAGCCACGATCCCACCCCACGTGGTGAGCCCAAAGTTCATAACTTCAGAGAGTAACATGATCTAACGACTGCTAATTAAGCTCCAATAACAATGGTCTTTACCTTGTGCGATGTCCAGGAGACTGGAAGTGTAGGTCACTTCTTGAGCTATAAACCTAGTTTCCATCCTTGGGTCTCATTTCTAGAAACAGTTTCCAAAGGTGATCAGCCAGAGGGGCGGAGACAAGCCTGAGAGAGTGCCCTACTTCCCGTCCTCCCTGCTGGTGCTCGGTCTTCTGAAGGACCAGGAATTGCAGAGGGGGGCTGCTGTGTGTCTCAGCGTGTGGGGGAGCCTCATGGATTTCTTAGTAGGAGAAGCCCTTTCTGGACACCCCCGAGGCAGGCTTTTGACCCTGGGCCCCCAGTCCTGTCATTATGGTCTGGCTGCCTCCAGATAGTTTCTAGAAGCAGCAGCATCTGAGGAAGGATTAGAAAGAGCAGGACCTGGGGGGTGAGGCATCCCAGCTCTGAACCTGCCCTTGGCCGCGTGTGTGAACTTCAGGCAAGGTCTTTAGCTTCTGTGAGGCTGCGTCCCCTCGGATAACAGAGGGGACGTCTACCTGCCTCACAGTGTCGTGCAGGCCCAGATCACCACCAGCGGTAACTGCTGTCCACAGTATCATCGCCAGAGTCTCTTTCACAGCTAAAATGGAGACAGGCATTTTGAACAAGAGAAGATATTTTCTTATCAAAAGGTCCCTAAACTAGGGGCGCGCAGGTGGCTCCGTCTGTTAAGCATCTGACCCTTGACCTCGGCTCAGTTCTTGTTCTCTGGGTCATGAGTTCCAGCCCTGTGATGGGCTCTCCCCTGGGTGGGGAGCCTGCTTAAAAAACAAAACAACAAAAAACACAAAATGTCCCTAAATTGGAATATCTTGCAAAAGGAGAAGTAAAAACAGCCTTT
This sequence comes from Taxidea taxus jeffersonii, assembly GCA_003697995.1. Taxonomy (NCBI): domain Eukaryota; kingdom Metazoa; phylum Chordata; class Mammalia; order Carnivora; family Mustelidae; genus Taxidea; species Taxidea taxus. The sequence goes on along the minus strand of RCUC01160416.1, from coordinate 97,372 downwards.
TTGGGAGGCGCTTGCCGGGGGTGGAGGCTTTCCAGCATCCTTTTATAAAGAGGCTGCTCAGAGATGTTGCTTACCATCCTTAGGGAGATCAGCACTGGGGAGTAAAGAAACCCATGCATGACACACCCATGCTTCCTCACTGATGCTTGGCTGTGGATCGAGAGAGACAGGGACTGTCCCCAAATTATGTGGGGTGGGGGCGGGTAGGTGTTTTCTGTTTTGTAAAAGCCAAATAATCTTTATATCTGAATGGTTTTCTTTATTTTATTTACTTATTTATTTGGGGGAGAGTGAGAGCAAGGGCACAGGCAGAGGAAGCATCAGAGGGATGGGAGATGCCGACTCACCACGGAGCAGGAGCCGGATGCGGGGCTGGATCCCAGGACCCCGGGGTCAGGACCTGAGCCGGAGGCAGACGCTTCACCGACCGAGTTGTACTGCTTCAGCAACGATACTGAAGTCTCAATGCTGCAATAGATCAAAATCAAATAACTTTTTGGTCCTGATCAAGGCTTCATTGATATAGGTTCGGTTGTTCTTTCTCTAGAAAAAGACCAGTGAAGGGCTCGAGCAGGAAGTGTTTCCTCTGGGGGTGCGACCCCGCCTCCGACTGAGCCAGGGAAGCAGCATCACGTCGTCCTCGGACTCGGAGGAGCTGCTCTTGAGCACGGAGGAACCCCGCCTGCAGGAGCCAGGTACCGCCCCGGGGCTGTCCTGCCCCCGGGATGAGCCCCTTCACTCCCGGTCTGGGCAGGGGGTACCACTCATTCATCGTCCGCTACCTCGTTTCCCATTCGGCTGCGGGCTGAGAGGTACAACTGTCACTAACAGATAATGTTTATGGAGCATTCGCTCTGTCTCCTCTCACTTAACCCTTACAGTAACCCAATGAGGTAAGAACCGTTCTCCTATTTTACAAAGACCTTAAGAGTCGTTTAGTGACCTACCGAAGTACACAGCAGAACCAGACCTTGACTGAGAGAGCTGATGACATCCCAGACCACAACCCCCGACACCACCCCTCCCTGCCTCCTGGTCTCACAGAGGGGCTCGGCATCAACACCCCAAAGCCTGCACGTTTGCTGAGTCTTCAAGGGTCGCTCGGCACACCCCATCCCATATTCCCGTGTTGTGAACGTGGGAAAATAGACCAGGGTATTTCTTATTCCTGATGATACACGTGCATGGATGGTCCAACCAATAAAGCTTCCCACCACTCACAGGGACGTGAGGACAGCGCACACCTGAACGAGTTAAAAACAGAACAGGATTGGGGCACCTGGGTGGCTCAGTTAGTTAAGCGACTGCCTTCAGCTCAGGTCATGATCCTGGAGTCCTCGGATCGAGTCCCACATCGGGCTCCCTGCTCAGCAGGGAGTCTGCTTCTCCCTCTGACCCTCTCCCCTCTCACGCTCTCTCTCTCAAGTAAATAAATAAAATCTTTAATAAAAAAAAATAGAACAGGATCTCTCCAGCTCCGGCGGATCAGAAAGCTGGAACCAGATACTGATACTTCTTTTCAATCTTATCAACTGTTTCCCATTAAAGAAATAAAATCAGTGTAGCCCATCAGTAAGAAGCCACCTTCCTCTTCACTATTTGTGTCTTAAAAAGTATCTACAAAACAGATTTCCTTTTTGGAATATATTAAAGGTAATATGCATCACCTTTGCAAATGCAATCCTTTCTATGGTACATGTTAAACCAATGACGAGAAGGTTCAGCACAGAAGACGCTGTAAGCCCACCTCCAAGCCCTAAACCAGGTGGTGCCTTTTTCTTTCCATGGTGTTGCCTGAGGTTGGAAACCAGCATCCCTGGACAGCACCAGCAAAGTGGCCTCATTAGCCACTGCATTAACCCCTCAGTAGTGCTCGCTGTGCCCTCAGGTGTCCCCCCAGAGGCACCCAGTACACAGCCCCAGACAGGAGCCGTCCCTGCCTTCCTGGACCGGATCCAGCGGCTGAGCACTGGCGAAGAAGAGGGTCTGGAGAGAACGGAGTCGGAGGGGAGTGACGAGGCCGAGGAAGACGGACAGCAGCTGGTGGTTCTGGACCCCGACCACGTAAGCATGTGCTCCCCGGCCCTGCTGGTGCCCTGACGCGGAGCGCGACCAGAGATGCCCCGACCTGCTGTTGAGCTGGCCGCTGCCCCCACGCCCCACACCCAGCCCCCTGCACCGTGCTGCCCTCACCCACCGGGCAAAACCGCTCTGTGAACTCTCCTCCTTTCCATTCATTCACCCAGAATCAGCAGTCCTCGGCGTTGGCACTGCTGACATGGGGACCTGGTCACTCTCTGGGGTCGGGCTGTCCTGGGCAGGACCCCTGGTTCCACCCGCTAGATGCCAGGAGTGCCCCTGCGCCTTAGACGTGAAGCCAAGACTGTCTGCAGACATTGGGGAGGCTGGGTGTGGGTGCAGTCACCCTGGTTCCGAGCCCCTGCTTGGAGCGCAACCCCCAGCTTGTGAGGTCCCACTCCCCGCCCCCTCCGGAAAGTGGGGAAGGCGAATCCTGATGGGCTGAGCCCTTTTGGAAAGCCAGGGTGCTCCCTGGGGTGCTCCCGGTGGGAAAGATGGGCCCTTGCTCAGAGCTCTGTCGGTGCTCGCATCCCGGGGGAGAAACCAGGACCACTGCCCCCAGCTCACTCTGTTGTTTTGCCAAAATGCACACTCAGGCCTTCAGCGCCTGGGACAGGACTGCGGGGACCCTTAGTCTGGGGCCACCAGTGTGTGTCCTGGGCAGAAGTGGGGAGCCCCCAGCCCAGAAGTCCTCTGCGCCCCCGGGGAGAGCTCTGGCAGCTTTGTGGGGCCCTGCTTGGGTGGGCGGGTCACCAGGCTCACTTCTCCGCTTCTCCATTGTTTTAGCCCCTGATGGTGAGGTTCCAGGCCGCGCTGAAGAACTACCTCAACCGTCAGATAGAGAATCTGAGGCTGGAGCTGCAGGAGCTGGTGCGTAGCGCCCGTCCAGCCTCCCGCGCCGCTGTGCGCCTCCCTCCCGTGACCCGGTCCTCTCCCCGCTGCAGGGCGTGGCCACCAAGCAGAGCCGAGCGCAGCGGCAGGAGCTGGGCATGGATCTCTACGGGGTGCAGCAGCACCTGGCCCGCCTGCAGATGCAGCTGGAGAAGAACCACGACCTGCACTCAGCGGTGGCGTGCGCCCGGCGGCGGAGGGAGGAGGAGCTGCAGAGCGTGCGCCTGCTCTACACCAGGACCTGTGAGACCGCCGACAACGAGCGCAAAAAGCGTAAGGCTGGGGGTCCCGGGCAGACCCGTGTCCCCGGGGCCCTCTCCAGCTGCCCGGGTCACGCCCCACGGGGAGCTCATCCCCGAAAGGCATCCCTGCGTGCGTCACGGGGCATCCAGAAAACACGGTGCGGTCCCATCCCCCGCCTCAGTGAGTTCCCGGCCTTTCAGGGAGAGAAGGCAGCAATGACTTGAAAGGCACCTGACTGGACCAAGCAGCTAGGAAAGCGGACCGAGTCAAAAGGGGAAGAGGCTGGCAGGCTGCGGGGTGCGCAGGGTTTAAATAAGCGGAGCACAGGAGTGAAGCCAACGCCAAGCACAGGGTCTTACCCAGGCCAGCCAGTGGCCCAGGGGATGGCGGCAGCCTGGTGGCCGCGGTGGCCCGCTGTGTGGCCGATGCCGGCAAGAAAGACCAGGAGGCTTCAGACCAGATGAGGCAATAGGGCTCTTCCTAGTCAAACACACCCCCACCCCCCACACGTGCTGGGCTCTTGGACCCGTGAACCTCCACTTTGCTCGCTCTGCCGTGACTATTTTGGTCTGTGGGGCTTTTTTGTTCCAAGTTGGTTTATCCGCTGCGTGTGGTTACCACAATGGGGAAAGCGACCTACACAGATCCGGAAGAAAACGAAACCACACGGACACCCCACGTGTGGCTGCAAAGAGGCATTTCAGACCCTGAGCAATGCAGAACTTTCTGGATTGACCGAGTCGGGCTGAGAGCTCCTTTATCAAGCACGCTCCCTGATGGGCACCAAATCAACAAAAAATACTGAGAAAAGAAGAAAACGACATTTGTGCAAAAGCAATAAAGAATCTCGGGCTCCACTGGGACAGAATTGAGACCGGCCAAAAGAAGACACGGGTCCCCACATGGTCCACGCCAGCGCCCCTCGGTGGAGCCAGGCTTCTGGAGAGAGGCAGACATCTTCTTGGACTTTGTGTCCTTTCTGGAGGTCACCAGGACACGGAAACAGATGCTGTCAACCAAGCAAGGATTCCAGAAACATCCCCCGCTCTCCCTTCCAAGTACTAGGGAAGTCGGTGCTGCTGCCGCCTGGAAACATGGGGTTTTCCACGGGAGAACATCCACGGCTGCACACCTCTCCTGGGAGGGAGTCCCTGAAACTTCCCGCCAAAATGCAAGTGCTCAGTAGCATCCCCAGGTGCCAGGGGATGAGTCCACAGGCACAGGCCTGACACCAAAAGACAAGAGAGCGAGAGATTGTAGAGGACGTCCCAGCAGTAAAACGAGAGCTGGCCATTAGGAAAAAGGATGCTTGGAATTAAATAATATAACCCTCCTCCAGAACGAAAAGTCACTAAACAGACAGAGGGATACTGTGGAAAATTGAACTTGAAAACCAAAAGGCCAGTTTGAGGACTTCTTCCCCGAATTCAGAGTGAAAACCCCAAGCAGTGGACGTTTTGAGAAGAAGATACAGGACATGGGTGTGGGGTCTGGGACCGCGGACGCCCATCAGACGAGGTCCCAGGTCAAGGGCACTCACGGGCGACATCAGAGGAGAAAATCTGCGTGAGCTCCGCAAAGGTGAGTCTTGGGATATAAAGGCGACCGGGGGCCCGAGAGCTGGAAAACAGAACGAACACGCCTAGACACAGGTGGTGAGATTTTCAAACGCCAAAGCTAAGGGAAAAAATGATGTTGGCTTCCAGGCCGGGCAGAATCAGACTGCGGCGGGCAGAGAGCAACCCGCTGGCCCCGGCAGGAGCCCAGGGCGACTCGGTCACCCGGGCCACACAGCCAGGCCCACACCCTCCGTCCCCCGTGGAGCTGTTCTGCCAAGGGCCGGGATCTTGTGTTTCTTTCCTTGTTTTTGTTTTTGTTTTTTGAAACCTTCCCGATTATTCTAACTCGGGGCCAAGAATCACAGGTACAAACAGAAATGCCAGGGTCAGCGCTGCTCGCTCGGAACGTCGTAAAGGAAGAGGACAGAGCCCCGTCCGCACGGAGCTCGCCGACTACTAGGGTATCCGCGTATCCGGACTTGGGCCGCGGCGGAAAGCGCTCGGAGGAAACCCGTGGGAGTCCTCGTCGTCAAGACGGACAATCAATCATCCCCCTCCGGAGGCTGAAAAAGGGCAAAGAGACCAAACGAAGTAGGAGGAGGGAGGCAATTAAGTAAAATAGCTGAAACTTGTACCAAAAAGGAAGTAAGTTGGCCCGATCGATAAAAATACTCCGTTTTTGAAATGACCGAGACGCCAGATCAACTTGGGCAAACCTGGCGAGGATCAGACAGGCGGTCCGTCAAGGAGCAGCCGGGGGGTGAAGACAATTCAGAGGGACTGTCGCTCTTCATTGCAAGACGGCCGCGCCGGGGACAGGGCTCATCATTGAAGAAACTGAAAATGTCGTCGACTTCAATTTCCCTGAAGCCACCAGCTTGTTGGGTCCGGGCGCGTCCCCTCTGCTAACCGAGGCAAGAGCGGGCGCCCCCACGCTGCCCGAGCCCCCGGGGGCCGGGAAATCTGGCCGCGTTACCACCCCGAGTGAGGCCCGGGCTGTGGACGCCTCCAACACAGACATGACACAGCCGTCCCACTGGCGAGGCAAGAAAATCCTAAATGAAATAGTAGCAAACGGAGTTCGGCCACATTTATTGAAAGAGAAGTACCTGGTTCTGAAGAAGGGTTTTCCTGTGGAATGCAGGAATCATTCGAAATTAAGAAAGCCACTAATTTAAGGCATTTGATTAGTAAGTTTTAGGAGAGGGAAACAAAGGATTTTCTGGGTGTGGGCTAACACTTGCCGTCGATCCCGAACTAGGGTAGAAGGAACGTTCCTTATAATGTTTTCGGAAATGAGCCAGAAAGCTGTCCTGGGTGGGAAACCCTTGAGAAGGGACAGGCTAGGATCAGGAGGGAGACAGGGAAGCTGCCAGCAGCCCGTGGGCCCAGCCTCGGAGCCTCCAGCAGGCAAAACAAATGAGGTGAGGCTTCGGGACATGAAATTCTCGTGCTCTACCTATCATACGATCATTTACCTAGAAGATCCAAGATTACCAATTAAAAAAAAAAAAAAGCAGTACTAGAAACTGTAAAGAAGGTAAAGTAGCTGAATGCCAGATCTAGCATTTTCTCCTATCCCAGTGATACCCAGTTAGGAACTAAATCGTTTTTTAAAAAAAAACCCTCATCCACCAGGATCATAATGACCATAAAATACTTAGAATAGATCTAACAACAAGTGAGTGAGCCTTTCCAGAGAAAAACAGCCCAATTTTGCTAAAGGACATAAAACAGATTTCAATGAATAAATCTCCCGTGTCAATGGCAGGAAAGCCCCATGACACGGTCCCGGCCAGCACGCCGTTCAGTGCCATTCTCACTGAAGCCCACGGCGGGGTATTTCGGGTGACCTTAAACGTATTGAACATAGTCATTAACTTACTCATTTTCAAGAAGTAATCTTTCCAAAGTCGAGGGCTCCGGGGTGGGCAGTCTCCCGCCTCCCCCTCCCGCAGGTCCCAGGACCCTCCACCGAGCACCCGGGTTATCGGTTCTCATGCGTTCCTTTAAAGACGTTTTTGCGTAGTGTGCGAGAGAGGATTCCTGACCGATACGTACAATGCTCCCTGCCCTCCACGGATTGGTCTGAAAGTGTATCTGGAGGATTAAACGCACAAGGCTACCCGAGAAAAAGTTGCGAAGGAGAGATACCTGCAGGGAAAGTGTCCTATCAGGTGCCCAACACGGTGTCAGTCCACAGCAATAAAACCAGAACGGCCCCGGCAGGGCAGAGCCGCTCGGGTGGAAGGTGGAAGCAGGGGCTGCTGCGAAACTCACGTGGGAATCCGGCCGAGGCCGCAGGTTGGGTAACTGGACAGACGGCATCTGGAAGCCACTGCGTGTGTGCTTGACCGTCCGGTCATCCGGAAATGCATACGTAGACCCTGTTTCACGCCATACAAAAAACAGGGTCAGCCGCAGTGAGTGTTGCAGGAAATCGGAAGCATCGGAAGAACACGTAAGGTCGCCGGTGTGGCTGCGGTGGCTAAGTCCCGGGCTGGGCGGGTCTCTGGAAGCAGGACGCGAAGGACGAGGCCAGGGAGGGACTCGGACAGTTTTGCTTATACAGAAACGTAAAACTTATTAAGAAGCGTGACGAGGTTAAAGGACAAACACCAGCTGGGAGCGAACCCCGTCTGCACATCGGTGACAACTGCCATGTGTTCTGGGTTACTCTTCTGTTGCCCTGAAACCAATCCCCACGGGCGTCGGGGCCCCACACAAGCCCGTGTGTCTGCACGCTCACGCGGCCCGAGGTCAGAGGCCTGATGTGGCCGGCTGGGCCCCCCACGTGGGCGTCTCGAAGCTGAGCCCTCGTGCTGGTTGGCTGAGTCGGGAGCACCTGGGAACATCCGACTCCGGCCCCATTCGTGCCGTTGGCAGAATTCAGCTCCTCAGAGCCGTAGGATGGAGGGTCAGCTCGCTCAGGGGGCTGTCGGCAGGGGCGGTTCTCGGCCCCTGGAGGCCGCCCACGTCCCTTGCTTTGTGGCCCCTTCCCTCTTTGAGTCAACTTTGCAGAGAAGTCCCCTCTCACAAATCCCTTCACCCTGCAAATCTCCCTCACTTCCTCCTTTGCTGCTGGCTGGACACCACTCTCTGCTTTTGAAGGGCTCGCCTGCTTAGGCCAGGCCCACCCGGTACTTTCCTTTGGGACAGATAACGCAACATCATTGCAGGAGTGACAGCAGGGGCACAAAGGCTAAGGGAGCCACTTTCAAGTTCTGCCCATCCTGCCTTTAGTGCATCAAGAGTTCCTAGAAGCTGCCCGATGAGAGACAAATGTCCCACTAGCAGTGTGGCCAAGGACATGAGCAAGGGGTTTGAGGAAGGGACAAACATGGCCATTAAAATGGGGAAACCCGCTTCAGCTCCACTGATATGGACGCAAGTTTACACAGGTGTTGGAAATACTGAATTTCACTACTCAACCAACCGGGAAGCAAAGCAGGTGGTTGAACTCAGCACCTTTAAGGAAGGGTCGGTGTGAGTCTCACACGTTTTAGGTGGGAGGGTGAATGGTCAGCTGCACGGCTGCGGGGGCCTGTTTTCTCAAAGTCCTGGGGGCTGGAGGTCCGAGAGCCGGGCGTGGGGAGCGCTGGTTCCGCCCTAGGCCTCTCTCCTGGGCTTGTCGCTGGACGGAAATCCGCCATCTGGCTCTGGGTGGGGAGCGGACAGTGCTGTGCCGGTGAGGCCTGGCCCCCAGGACTGCACTGCCACGAGGCCATTTTAGTCCCAGGGGGTTGGTGGGGGGCGGACGGGGGGCTCTGGCTGAGTTCAGCGCTCCCTTGAGCGGGTGTCCTCCCAGGATGCAGGACTACCTAAGACGCCCAGCGTCTACGCGGTAAGAAATGTGCCAGATTAACAGGAGGCCTCATGGCCTGCCTGGGTCTCGGCAGATCCTCAGACACGGGGAGGGCCTCTGAGACCCAGGGGCTCTGGAAAGGCCGCTGACCATGGCTGGACGGGGCTTACCTACAATCCTGTCTCTCCAACCAGACTGCAGGGCTGTGATGGCGAGGTCTGGGTCTTTACGGTCTAGAAGCCGCAGGTTCCCAGGCGGGGAGGCTTCTGGAGCCCTGGGCCCCCAGACGACGTGTGTGGGACACTGAGCGACCCCTCCCCCCACAGTGGCGGCTCTGCAGGCCGAGCTGGACGGCCTGGCCCTGCACCTGTTCTACGTGCGGAACATAGAGCAGGACGTGCGCGACGACATCCGCGTGATGCAGCAGGTGGTGAAGAAGTCGGAGGTGCAGCGGGCGCGGGCCGAGGTGGAGAAGCAGCAGCAGGTGCTCTACGCCCTCCGCGCGGTGGCCTCCCCGCCCCCGCCACCTTCCATTTCCCAGGAGCCCCGCCCCCCGGCCTCTGGCATGGGAGGGGCTCGCGGGCTCGTGGGGCATCGTGCACGTGCAGGAACGGGGTCCCCTCGGCAGGACCTGCACGTGGACCAGCTCACCAGCAGAGCGCACCGGCTGGAGGAGGAGATCGCGCTGCTGGAGGCTCAGAGCTGTGCCCAGGCCGAGGACACGCGGGCGCTCCGCAAGGCCGTGGGCGAGGTAGGAGCCGCCCTGCGCCCTCCTCCCCCCCAGGGCCAGGGTATCGCCTGCCCCGCGCCCCACTCAGCCCGCGGGCTCCCGGCGTGTCTCCCGAAGCGGTCCGGCGTCCGGCTGCCCCAAGGGGGGACGCGGTGGTGCCTCCTCTGCACGGCCGGTGGCAGCCGGGAGGCCAGACACCTGGGTCTGCTTGTGGGCCGGATCCTCGCGGGAGAGGCCCCTGGTGTCCCAGGAGGCTGAGCCGGGCCACCGGGGCATGGCCAGAGGGGGCCATCAGGGCAGCTCCACCTTCCGAGGCCAACACGCGGCAACAGCGGCGCGTCCTTTTATTTCGTTGGTCTGTGAATCACCGCCTGCACTCTCGTGTGCGGGAACGTGGAGGAAACAGGACGCTTTTATGGGGAGAAGAAAACACTTGCAGAAATGGACAGGCACACGTGGACCCACGTGGGAAAGCGGGAAAGTGCCCAGGGCGCTCCAGCCTGGGGATCTAGAATGTGTTCTGATCAGAATCCCAGAAGAAAGGAGGCAGTTTTTATTTTTTTAAAGATTTTATTTATTTACTTGACAGGGAGAGAGAGACAGTGAGAGAGAGAGAGCAAACAGGGAGAGGGGGAGAGGGAGAAGCAGGCTTTCTGCTGAGCGGGGAGCCTGATGCGATGCGGGGCTCCATCCCGCCGTCGATCCCGGGACTGGGATCATGACCTGAGCTGCAGGCAGACGCTTAACGAATGAGCCCCCCAGGGGCCCCAAGAGGCAGTTTCTAGCTAGCAAAGAGATTCTAAGGTTTATCCGAAGCATACATTTGGAGGACTGGGCAGGAGCTGTCTGGGAAAGGGAAGTTCGGGCAGGGTTTTGCAGGGAACAGGGGGGTGTCCTGAGATGTGGGGCTTGTGCTAAAGCCAGAAGAGTCCCAGAACCCCCGGGCAGGTGGGTCATCCTCAGGGTGCCCCGCTGAATGTTACCCACTCTGAAGCCTGGAGCCCGGGACGGACGGGCTGTGGAGCCCAGGAGCAGAGCCCCGGAGGGAGCAAACATTTGTAGGAAACTTGAGTGGATTGTAAATTAGTGGAGAACACACGAATCTTGCACAATGGAGTAGGGACCTTTGGTTCATCATCTGGGAAAAAATTAAACCTTTTCCTCGTACCAGACATGAAAATGAATTCCAGATGGGATCAAGAATGTAAATGGGGAAAATGTACTGGGAAAAAATGTAAGAAAAATGTTCTTTAAACCTGGAGTTGCAGAGGTCTTTGGAAGCCTAGCACTGAGAGCAGACCCTCTTAACGGAACCCATGGGGAGGGTGAGGCAGGCCCACCATGGCACCTGGGGATTGAGGGCACCACCAGCAGAGTGAAAAGACGGGAGACCCGCCCGGGAAAGACAGGCTTTCACCTACCAGTGACTTTGGGGGTGGGAACAGATCATGCAAGTCCGTAGGAAATGCCCTGTGCCCAGTGCTACTACGGGACGGTCGTGGGCATAGGCACGGGCTTGTGTCTCTCAGCGCCTTTGCCCCTCGCTACTGGGTGTGTCTCCGCCAGGCAGGGCGGCCCCGCAGCCCATTCACTTTGCCTTCCTGCACCTGGAAGGGCGTGCAGCCCACAGCAGGTGCACCACAGACACCGTGGTAGAAGGGAACCAGCGCAGAGGGGACTGGCCCCCAGGCTGGTCGCGAAAACTCATGGGCTCCCGCACACCCATACAACCCCGAAGACTTCCCTGCCTCCTTCCAAAATATCACCTGGGCCTCATTCCAAGGAAACTACTGAAGAAGCATGCGAGCAAAAATTTTGTACATTAAAAACTCCACGAGCAAAATGAATAGCGATTCACTGGGGACACTGTTGGGTACAATAGCAAAGTCCCAAGGGGAGGGCGTTAGTCACAAAAGTCAGGATATATCCCAACAATCAAATAGACCCTTGCTGACATGGAAACCTGGGTACAACATGCTAATTTTTAATTTCAGGCTATAAAACAACATAGAGAATATGATCACACACACACACACACACACACACACACACACACACCCCAGGGCCTGGTGGATGCTCCCATGGAGCTGCCAGGTCATTCTCCACAGCTCAGGCTCCTACGGGAAGGGGTGCCACGCACCAAGGCTGTACCCATCTCTTGTGACCAAAACTCCAGTCTGTGGACGGTACTCACTGTGAGAATCAGCGATACTCTCCCATCCCCCGGTGTCTGGGGTCTGGAAGTGATGGGTGCCCATCCCTGCTGGCCCCCCATCATCTCCTCACCCTTGAGCCCTGACACTGAGGGCCTTGGGGCCCAGAGTCAGGGCTCGGCTGGGTGTTTCGATGTGTCTTTACAGCTGTATTATTTTCACACTTACCCTTTTGCTGGTGTGGGGTCAGAAAAGCAAGGGTGACACAGGGGAAGGAGATGCTCCAGGACGTTTGGGGCTTTTCAGACCTCCTCCCTGGGCCTTGAGCGTAATGAGGCTAGACCAACATCCTGGTAACCCCGACTCTCTCCCGCAGGCCTGCACGGAGATCGACGCCATCAACATGGAGAAAAGGCGCATCCTGCAGCAGTGGGCAGCCTGCCTGGTGGGCATGAAGCACCGCGACGAGGCCCACAGGACCATCCAGGAGGCGCTCAGGTATGGACACACCCGGGAGGGCCTCTGGCTGCCTTTCAGGGGCACCATGGTGGGGGGGCTGGGGGCTCAGGGCAACAGGTGGACGCTCAGATCGCTGCACCCCCACCTCCCCCAGGTGCGCCATGGCGCCCTTCCTGCTGGATCTGCGGGCACAAAGGGGTGCACCTGCAGCCCCACAGCCCAGGCTTCCGCCCTGAAAACTCCCTCTTGTTCACCAAGATTCAGCGTTTTCAGACTTTCCGTGGTACCAGGATAGCAAAGCTTTCGTTCTCAGGCTTCCTGGGAAGACCAGGACAAAGAGTGGGAGAAGGAGAAAGGGGTATTTATCTCTGGCAGAGAAGGTCTCCCCCTCCTTTGCTCTTCACCACCTGTGTGCAGAAACCATCCCGGATCCTGTCTTAGTCTCCCTGCCGGGGGAAGGAAGAGGGCCCTCCTCCAGTCCTAGGTGATGGGGACCCAGGTGCGGGGCAGAGGGCAGGGAGGAGTGAGTGAGCCACCCTCCGCAGCTCTGCATCTCCGGGGCTTGGACGGCCAGGAGACTCTTCTCCTCTTTGGTCCTGCGATTAAGAAGAAAGCCAAACAAAACCCACCAGCGAGGCGCACCCGCACGGAGGTAGCGCGCTGCGTACACACTGCCGTAAGCCTTTTCTCATTCGCGGACCTGCCCGGGAGACCCTTCCCGATCTCAGCATGACGTCGGGTCATTCCTTCCTTTCCCAGCGCGGAGCCTGCGGCGGGTGGCGTCTCGGGGCAGCTTCCCACCTGGGTGGGGCGGGTCCTCGAACTGTCTCCACCGTAGGGTCCCACCCACGTCCCGGCTTATTACACTGTGTGTTACAGTGCGTCGAGCCTGGAGTTCTGGGGGACGTCTGTGCACAGATCTGCCAGGTGGTTCCCCAAAAGGCCGTGACGGGCACCCCACAGGGGGTTCCAGAGCCCGTCGAGCACTTGGCCATTTGATGGCGCCCATGACTAACGGGAGGAAAAAAAACATGTCTTGAACACTTATTTTTTTTTTACTCTCTCACTCTCTTTTTTTAAAAGACTTTATTTGACAGAGAGAGATCACAAGTGGGCAGAGAGGCAGGCAAAGAGAGAGGAGGAAGCTCACCGAGCCCAATGTGGGGCTCCATCCCAGGACCCTGAGATCACGACCTGAGCCAAAAGCAGAGGCCTTAACCCACGGAGCCCCCCAGGCACCCCGTCTCTCTCTTTTTTTAATTTTAATTTTTTTCACGATTATTTATTTATTTATTTTTAAAGATTTTATTTATTTATTTGTCAGAGAGAGAGCGAGCACAGGAGCGAGCACAGGCAGACAGAGAGGCAGGCAGAGGCAGAGGGAGAAGCAGGCTCCCTGCTGAGCAGGGAGCCCAATGTGGGACTCGATCCCAGGACGCTGGGATCATGACCTGAGCCGAAGGCAGCCGCTTAACCAACTGAGCCACCCAGACGTCCCTTTCACGATTTTATTTTTAAGTAGTCTTTACACCCAACGTGGGGCCCAAACTCACAACGTCGAGATCGAGCATCGCCTGCTCCACTGGCCGAGCAATCGCGGAGCCCCCAGATACCGTGTTTTTAAACTAGGCGCACGTGGAAGGTTGGTTGGGCATTTTAGCAGAGTGGGTGCTCACACACACACACACGACGCCCCTAATAACTGTAATGGAAGGTCTGGTCCAGTGTCCCTCCTAAAACTATACCCAGAGGAGCGAGGTCCACCCACGCGGCCCCGGTGGGATCCTGTGAGAGTAACTGCAGAGTCGCGCCGTCTGCATCCATACGGGTCCGAGGAAGGAAGTGGAAGCCATCCCCAAGATAACCTACCGTGTCACTCGCCCCTCGCAGGCCAGGTCCACGACTGCACTAGACACCCAACACCCCGGTAACGTGCAGACCGTTTAGAAGACGCAGAAGCCCACAGTGTCGCGGCCCATGGTCAGGTCCACGGGGTGCGAGGCCAGCACCCTGGTCGCGGTCTGGGCATGTCAGGACCCTTTACCCAGGGGAGCCCCCTGGCCCAGAAGCCGGGTTTGCTGTCAGGTCTTGGGTTCATCTGTGTCCCCGGGATTAGCTCACAGGGATCGGGGTCACCAGAGGCTGACGGGTGAACGAGAATGCCCGCTATGCGTGTGCGCTAGGAGATGTGAGCACCAAAGAGGCTAGCACTTGACCCTTGGGCCCGCAGAGTCTCGCCCGTAGGAAGGAACACAGGGCCGGCCGGAACCGGGTCGCTGCTCAGAGTGTGATGGGGCCCCGGGCAGTCAGCCCACGCGCTTGCCTCTGGCTGCTTCTGCCTTGTGGCCCTTTGCCGTCACCTGCCCACCCCTCCTCCCATCTGGCTCTCATGGGATTTTCCCCCATAACATGATGCCCTCACTCATGTTCCAGCCAAGTTCTGCCTTTTCTCTGTTTCTGGACCACTGCATCTCTGCATCGATGCCGATGCTACAGTTTAACTCTTAGGAGACACTTTGATCTCCCGGAGCTTGGGGGTGGGGGGCACCATGACGTTGTCCCATGGGTCTCGTCCGTGAGCTGCACGTTGGGCAGAAAGCTGGAACGTTTCTGGTCTGGCCTTTCTTGCTGGTTTCCCTGTGCCGCAGGGACATGGGGCCCTGTCAGGAATACACGGTGTGGTTTAGCTCAGCTGCCGGGTCCAGAGCCCCTCGGCCCCGGGATGTTGAGCTGACCAGAGGGGCCTCTGCACCACCAAGCAAATTCCCTCTCAGCCCTTGAATGGATCAGACCCGACGCATGGGCCACGTCCCAGATTCTACCCGTCTGTTCCGTTTATTTTCTATCAGTATCTGTTGATCAAGGAAGTTGTGTTTTGTTTTAAGAATGTAAGGGGCGTGAGGCGCCTGGGTGCTCAGTGGGTTAAGGCTCTGCCTTCGGCTCAGGTCATGATCTCAGGGTCCTGGGATCAAGTCCCGCATCGGGCTCTCTGCTCAGCCGGAAGCCTGCTTCCTCCTCTCTCTCTGCCTGCCTTTCTGCCTACTTGTGAGCTCTCTCTGTCAAACAAATAAATAAAATCTTAAAAAAAAAAGACTTTATTTATTTTTTTGACAGAGAGAGAGCACAAGCGGGGGAGCAGCAGAGGGAGAGGGAGAAGCAGGCTCCCCACTGAGCAGGGAGGCTGATTCCCCATAATCAAGGAAATTCTTAAAGTACATTTTTAATTTTTATTTCATTTATTTTTTTAACTATTATCATTTTTTTTAGTAGGCTCCATGCACAGCATGGAGCCCAGGGTAGGCTTGTTTTTCACGATGGCAGCCAGAACATCCAGGGTCTCCATGTATTGGCTTCCATGTCTAAGGAGAAATAAGACCTTGTCTGGAAACTCCTTCTAATCTCTCTTGAGCTTAATCCCATCAAGTTTCATCCCCACCACCCCGCAGGAACCAAGTTAAATCATATACATTGACTAAATTGAGTGATCGATTCTGTCTTTATGTGACTTATCAGCATGTGATCTTCTCCCGTCCATGAAACTTTTTTTTTCTTTTTTAAGCAGGCTCCACGGTCAAGGTGGAGCCCAGCTCGGGGCTTGAACTCACGACCCTGACATCAGGACCTGAGCTGAGATCAAGAGTCAGATGCTTAACTGACTGAGCCACCCAGGTGCCCCCCCCCCAAAGTGTGTTTTTTAAAAATAATCTTTATCAAGGATAAGTGATCCCATTCTAGAAAATTTGAAAAACAGAGAAAAAGGTTCACAATGCCACCGTCTTTTTCCTTTGGGGACAATGACAATTTATTAGCATTTTGGGCGCTCACAGGCATCGCTTGTCCCGCGCGTATGTCTTGCCACGTGTTCAAACTTCTGTCATGCAGTTTGTGGCTGTGTCTTTTTAAATTGGATGTCTTATTTTTATTGTCAGATTTTAGACATTTATAAGGCTGCTACTTCCTAAAAAAGAAAATGAGTAGCTTTTTTATTTTAGGTTGGGTTTATTGAGGCTAATTTATGTACAGATTTCTTATGTACAATAGTTCTCCTTCGTCCGTGCCCAGCTCGGCGAGCGTGGCAGATGGGCAGAGGCAGGTACCCGCCGGGCTCTCAAGATGACGGCCGTTTCCTTCATCCCCCAGTCAGCGTCCTCTCCCCACCTCCGGCCGCGCCGAACCCCGATCTGCCCTGTCCCGCCAGCCCCCGCGTTCCCACGTCGGGTGGATGGAATCACGAGCTGCAGCCGCCCTGTCCGGCGTCTTCCCCTCGGCGCTGGCCGCGCGTTCACCGGGTCACCAGCTGACGGGCTTCCCTGTTGTTTCCGGTCCGGGGTGTCGTGGGCAGAGCTCCTGGGACAGCTTGTACGCATCTGGGTGTCGGTGCTTCCGAGTCCCCGGGTGAGCCCCGGCCGGGGACTGCGGTGAGCGCGCCTCCGACTTTGTGACAAGCGCCCAGTGTTTTTCCCAATTTCGTTCGTTCCATTTTGCGGTCCCTCCGGCAGCGGGCGAGACTCCAGCGACTCCCCCGTCCTCACCAACACGGGCTGTTGTCCATCATCTCAACTTTGGTCCTTCAGTTCAGCCGTGAGTCGGGGAGTCGTGGGATCACCGGAGGTTTGACTCTGCAATTCCCTGATGGCTGACGAGCTTGGCCTGCCCCCCGGAGACCTTCTCTTTTACACTGAGGGGCTCATCTCGTTGTTGACGTAGATCTTCATGTATTCTAGACACAATGCCTCTCTCAGACGTGTGCTCTGAACGTATTTCCTCCCAGCCTGTGGCTTTGTCTTCCCATTCTCACGACAGTGGCTTAGGAAGGGCAGAGGCCTTAAACGTTGATGAAGCCCAGTTAATTAACTTTTTTCATAGCTCATGCTCTTCGTGTCCTCTTGAAGAAATCTTTGCCTGACGTGGGGTCCTGAAGCTCCCTCCCGAGTCTTCTGCTAATTCTTCCCTGTGGGGACGTGACTCACCCCGGTTAACGTCTGTCACGGCGTGAGACCCAAGTTCGGTCCGTTTGCTCACAGTCCCAGCACCGCCGCTGGACAGACCGTCCTCTCTCCATCGAAAGACCGTGTCCCCTTCGTTAAATACCAGTTGGCCACGTGTGTCTGTGCGTCGGTGTGTCTGTTTGTGGACTCCCGATTCTGCTCCCTCCACCTCCCTGTTTTTTCACCAATAAAACCACACGGACCCGATAATGACAACTTCATACAAAGTCTTAAAATCAGATCGTGGGGTCCTTGTTCTTCTTTTGCAAAATTATTTGGGCTATTTGAGGTCCTATGGATTTCCATATATAATTTTAGAACGAGTTTATCAATTTCTGGGGAAAATATACTTACTACGATTGTAATTAGAATTGCATTGAGGCTAAAGATCTTTTGGGGGAGAACTAATGCATTAACGATAGTGAGTCTTCGGCTGAATAAACACGGCACATCTCCCCGGTATCTTTCTTTTTAAGATTTTATTTATTTATTTGAAAGACAGAGATCACAAGCAGGCAGAGAGGCAGGCGGAGAGAGGGGGAAGCAGGCTCCCCGCTGAGCAGAGAGCCCGACACGGGGCTCGATCCCAGGACCCTGAGATCATGACCTGAGCCGAAGGCAGAGGCTTAACCCACTGAGCCACCCAGGCGCCCTTGATTTTTGAATAAGAACTTTGGATAAGAACTTATTCAAAGGATAAGATACTACCAGTGGAGAAAAGCGTTTTATGGCACAGCCGCAGGACGTCTCAGAATGCAGGGGAAACAATGTGTCATACCCAGTGAAAATTCTATCCACATTCGCACAGCCCGTGTGCAGAGGGGAACCGACAGAGCCTGGAGTGACACCCACGGGTGCTCCTCCCAGCCACGCCACGCGTGTGGCCACAGGCCTGCGGCTCAAGGGCTCGGCGCTCTGGTGTCCGTGTGTATGGAATTGGATCAACACTCCCTTTCTGGGATCGCTCCCCTGACCAGCAAGGATGGCCGGATCCGGCCCCGGGACAATGCCTGCCCCCTCCGGCCCTTCTCCCTTACTCTCTACCCATCAAAGTGGGCAGTGGTTCTGTGACTAGGTCAGGAAACGGTCGTGGCCACTGACTGCTGCTAAGAGCTGGGTCCCCATTCGTCCTTCTCTGCCGGGCAGAGCCCGGGCATGGGCGCTCTGAGGCCCCAGCTTTGCTCTCTCGCTCCCGGCAGCGAATGCCAGCACCAGATCATATCCATGGACGGGGAGATCGAGGCCTACAAGAAATCCATCATGAAGGAGGAAGAGAAGAACGAGAAGCTGGCGAGCATCCTGAACCGCGAGGAGACGGAAGCCGGCCTGATGCAGAAGCTCACCGCGCAGAGCCTGAGCAAGCAGGAGGCCCTGCAGAGCGAGTTCAACACCTACCGGCTGGCGCTGCAGGACACGGAGGACGCGCTGGGCAAGGCCCAGATGGTGCGACCGTGTCCCACCCCATCCCCACCCACGGGGCGTGTCCCCGCGGCCGCCCCCACACAGCCCCGTCCCTGCCCCTTCCTTCCTGTCCAGGAGTACGCGGCCAGCACGAGCGACCTGCAGTCCGTCCAGCAGACCACCCGGCACGAGCTGGAGCTGAGGAGGAGGATGGACGCCTCCATCGTGGAGAAGCTGCAGGAGCACATGACCTCCAACAAGATGACCAAGTACTTCCGCCAGCTCATCCTGAAGCTGCAGAAGGAGAAGACCAACCTGGTAGGCCATCCCCACGCTGCGGCCCCGGGGGCGCCTGGGCCGGCGGGTCACAGGCGGGGGACGCGGGCCGAGCGAGGGGCCCTCAGCAGGCCTGCTCACTTCTCACTTAGCTCTCGTCGCACACGAGCCAACACTCACACTCGTGTGCGCACGTGCGAACCCACACACAGGGACTCGCCCCTCGTGCGGGCGCGCACGTGGACACACCCGTGTGCACCCACCGTAAACAACGTCCGACTCCTTTATCCGTTTTCACGTCTATCCTAATCCAGTCTCCTGCTTTTCACCAAAATATGACGCAGAGAGGAAAGCGCACAAGGAAGCGCAGGGCCCCACGGGCTTTCTCCCCAGGCAGAGGCTGTTTTAGTTTACTTTTTGGCCACATCCAACATAACGTTTTCCGTGAAATGTTCCTCAAAAACCTACATTCTCCTTTCGGCACGCCATTTCATCACACAGACGTACGTATCGTGCTTGAAAATCCTCTGTGGAGACACTTGAAGGTGTTTCCAGGTTCTAAACATTGTAAACAGCTCAGCTCGGGACACGCTCGCCAGACGTCTTTGTCCACACTTGTGAGGAGAAGCTGCTACCGCCAAAACCCAGGCTCGAAGGGTGGGGTCGCAGAGCCCCCGGACCTCTGCCCCACCAGGCCTGGCCCCCGAAGCCTGGGGACCTCCTCCAAGAGGAGCTCTCTCTTGCTCTCCCAGGGGTCTTGCTTCACTCCAAGCCGTGGTCGGGGGTCCCTGTGCCCTTCCTTGAATCATTTCTTTGCCTCCCGTGGTGTGACCCCCTCCGGTGTCCTCTACCTCTGTGGGCCCCGTCACGGAACCCACGGAGGTCACCACGGCCTGCACCAGGCCTAGGGCACAGCCCAGCAGACAGCCTGCCCCGGGGCGCCCCTCGAGTCTCAGGGGGGAGGGAGCCCTCTCGCCCTGCCCACACGTAGCTGCAGCCACACAGACTCCCAGAAGCTTCCATCCGAGGGGCAGGAGATGAGAGGACGTGGGCCCCTCCCAGCCTTCGGTTAAGAGCATGAGTCGGGCTCCCATGTGATCCTGGGCTCGGCTTTTACTCTCTCCGTGTGTGAGACACCTGGCAGGTGTTAGAGCATTAGATCTAACCGCTGATTACAGTGGCAGCAAAGGTGGGGGGAGCCAGAGGCCGCGCCCCTGCACGTCAGCCACTGATGGCCGTTGTTGGCAGGTGGATCCTGGCAGGAGGAGGCTTGGCTGAGACGCTGGCGGGGCTCACCTGTCCTTCCGGGAGGGCGGGCCTGCTGTCTACCTGGCCGGCGGCCCGAGGCGCCCCATCCCTCCCGGACACCTGGGAGAAGGGTAGCTTGCCCCTAGCCTGGTCATAGCAAGGAAGTGGGGAGACAGGGCCGGAACCAAGACTGTACTCAGCTGGGTCTCCTTGGGAGGTCCTGTCTGATGCTGGAGGCGTCCTGCTCATCTTTTCTCTGGGAAGTCGGGGCAAGACTACCCCCGGGGAGAGAAGCCAACGAGCACCGTGTGCGTGAAGTCACCTGCCAGTCCTTCAGGGAGGCGGCGCTCGTAGGCCCCCAGACCCCCAAGCCCCCAGGCCCCAGCCACCCCGGCCTGTGGTACACACACTACCAGCAATGTCCAGCGGAGGGCAGTAAAGAGTCTCGGTCTCACAAATTTGTCCATTATGATTGCCCCAGAGATGCAAGTCTAGCTCTTTAAAGGGGGCAGTTTTTCCAAAATGTTCAAAAAAAGCCCCTGGGATCTGGAGGGGGTCCAGAGGGAGGGCAGGCACAGGTCTGCAAGTTAGTTCAGGAGCGGCCAGGATGGTCTCAATAAGAGCGAACGGTCCAGGAGCAGAGCTGAGGGACTGCCGGAGCCCTGTGGGGCAGCAAGCACGGGGGGCAAAGAGGAAGGTGGGAGCCCCTGTGGAGACCCTATCCTGGATGGTCCTGACAAAAAGACACATGGCTCAGCCTGAGCTCAGAGGCCTGGAGGGCTCAGGAGCGTTACCATGGGGAGCTGGGTGACCGTGATGCTAGAAGCGTCCAGATGGGCAGGGTCTGGCACTAAAACCTAGGAAGTTTGGGCGTCCTGCCGAGTCACCCGCAGCGGCCGGCCAGAGAATGCACGTGAGACAGAGCCAGCCGGGGTCTTGGGGGCAGAGCCGAGATGACCCTGGAGGACAGGGAGCTGCTGGCAGGAGCCAGGGGCCAGGAGAAAGCTGAGAATTAACGTGGGCGAGAGCTGAGGGGCCGGATCGTAGGGTCAGGACACAGCCACCACTTGGGGAAAAGACTCCATTTCCAAAGGAAGCCTGAGCAACTGTGCCTGCCACCCCCCTCCTCTGGTTCTCACAGATATCCCCCCAGTAAACCCTAGGTCACAGGAGGGACCCGGTAACTCTCTCCTGAGAGCCAGCAGAAGAGGCAGGGGGTGCTCGTCAAGACTTTCAGGACGGTGGGCGTGCCCCAGAAGCCCTCAGCTACTCAGCTCTGGCTGGGACTCCTGCCTCCACAACCCAGGGCTGGCAAGAGCCCAGAGCGGCTTGGGCGGCCGATAACAGCACAGTAAGATACCGTCTTTCCATGACTGTGTCTAGCTTTTCAGCAAAATGGAAGGACACTCTTCTGTACCACCAGATGCAGATGAGAAGTCGTTGTTGAACTTGCCACAGCATTACAACCCCAGAGAGGAAGGAATCCGTTTCCTTCACCAAAACATACCAGCTGTCCAGACCAGTCCCTGGGCGCCAAATTCAGAACTGTGGGACAGGATGGAAGGATACTGACAACAACCGTGGCAAGGTTTCTAGGTTACAAGTATAAGGGAGTATTACACAGCCATTAAAAATGACATGAGCATAGAAGTCAAGATTGAGTTCATTAAAAAGCGGCTTGTGAACCTGTGTGTAGAGGATGATCCTGTCTTTGGTTCTGGGGGAAGGTGGGGAGGTCATATATGAAGACAAGAAGGAAGGAGAGGTCGACTGTGTAGCAGATGCTCAAGGAAATGATAGCCCAGCCAGCTTATTTAGACCCCCGCCCCAGTGAGAAAGAATGTTCAGACACGTTTCCTTATGCTAATGCAGGTGACACATCTTTCCAAAATTGACGGCGACATTGCTCAGACCACCCTGGACATCACAAACACCAACTGTAGGCTGGACATGCACCAGAAGACGCTGGCTGAGCTCGACAAGGAAGTGAAGAAGGTCAATGACCTCATCACCAACAGCGAGAATGAGATCTCTAGACGCACAATTCTCATTGAAAGAAAGCAAGGCCTCATCAACTTCTTCAATAAGCAGCTGGAGCAGATGGTTTCTGAGCTGGGGGTAAGACCTCCAGGCCAGGACAGGCTGCCCCTGGTTGCTCTTTGCACCTGGCCATCTCAGGGATGTTCTGAAATGAACTCACACAGAACAGACCCATTCCTTTCCCGCCCCTTTTATGGGTGACACGGCGAGGGGGGGGGATCCTCCAAGTCAGGGGCTGCCTGCGAACCTTCTCCTGCCAAGGTCCAGACAGTAACTATTTCAGGCCAGACGCTGCTGAAGGTCCTCACTCCTGCTGTCATGGCCAGAAAGGCAGGCGGTAAGGAAATGGCTGTTGTCTTATTGGTGGGCTCTGAAACTGGACTGTGTAACTTTTCACCAGGAACCAAATCTTCTTTCTTGCCATGCAAAGACAGCAGGTGGGATTTGACCGCTGCACTAAGTGAAGGTATCTGATGAGTTTGAGGCCTGAAGTCCTTATAGGTTACCCGTGTATCCCTAACATGGGGGCCCCTCCATGGGCTTCAAGACCAGGAGGAAGATGGTCAGCTGGGCATGCCCTTAGGTAGATCCTGAGCACCAGAAAGCTTCTCAAAGCTGCGGCTCAGTGGACAATGAGGGAGTAAAGACTCTGGCCCTTGATGATCTGTCCCATAAAGAAAATTTGCAAAGCCGCTTTGAGTAATGGAGGTCATGCCAAGGCCTGCCCTTGGCCCCACAAGGCTGTGCGTGGCATGGTGGGGAGGGGACCACAGGCCTCCTGAGACCTGCGTCTCGACAGCGGGTCAGGGGCAGACGGTGGGACCCTCAGTGCCCTTGAGGAAATGCCCCCCAGTCCTCGCACAGATGCATGATCCTAGGCAGGGTCCCAGCCCTCCTCAGCCCACCCGGAAAGCAGACCTTTGAAAACAAGGAAGCTCGCTTTGCTTTTTGGTGACTCTCAATTTTAGGGGGAAGAAGTAGGGCCTCTGGAGCTTGAAATCAAAAGGCTGACCAAGCTGATTGAAGAGAACAACACCAATGTGACACAGGCCCAGGTGACCTGGCTCCGCCTGCAGCAGGAGATGGTGAAGGTCACTCAGGAGCGGGAGGAGCAGCTGGCGTCCCTGGACATGTTCAAGAAGGAGATGCGCATCCTGGAGCAGAAGAAGCTGCGGATAGAAAGTAAGTGCCAGGCCGTGCAGGGATCCCACGGGCTCGCTGCCCTGCTCAGGGAGACGGGACACCTCGCGCCCCCAAACTCAGGGTCGTGGGACGAGAAGCCTTCTTCCTCTCCAGCTGAACTTAGAAAACGGTCCCACCAGAGGCTCCCAGCCCCTGTCTTGTCCCAGGCGGTGTAAAATCCAGGGGCCTCTAATGGGGCAGGGTGCCTGGAAGAGGGAGATGAGCACCCTTCCTGGCCACCACCCTCCCGCATGGTCCCCATGGAGGCATCCTGGTCCCACCTGGTCCCACCTGGGTCTCCGACCAGAGATCCGTTCAGGTCAGCCCGGCCATGCGGCCCCACGGGAAATGCTCCCTAGTGTTCCGGGCCCCATTCCACCTGGACCCCTCGAGCCAGAGGCCCTGCTGCCCTCCTGGCCTGCCCATTAGGGTGGTTGTTTTCTGCCCCCTGCCCCTAAGCTGGGCGGCGCCTTGCAGGGCCCACCTTTCTTGGGAGACCCAGTGAGCGCCAGTCACCTCCCCACGGGCTGTTCTCAGGGCAGGGGGCTTGCCGGCCACCATCCCGTCCCCCCGCCTGCTGGCTGTCCACACAGCGGTCCTTTCCGTTGTCTCGGAGGGCCAGGCTTTGGGAACGGAGCGGCCAGAGAGAGGTCCCTTCCCGCTGGCCCTCAGGGCCCTGACTGGGGCAGGGGCTACTCTGGGAACACGTCCACCCCCGTGTCCCCTCCGCTGCAGACAAGATCGACCAGGAGAAGAAGGAGCAAAAGGAGATCGAGCGCCACATGAAGGACCTGGACAACGACCTGAAGAAGCTCAGCGTGCTGATAAGCAAGAACCGGAGCAGCTCCGAGGGGCTGCAGCAGGACAACCTGGTGGCGGAGAAGGAGTTCGTGCGCGCGCTCAAGGTCCGGCGCGCGCCCGCTGGCACACGCGCGGGCTCCGGGCTGGGGCGGGCACGGGGGGGGGGCGCGCGGTGGGCCCTGGCGTCCCCCGGGGTCCCCCCACAGCCGGCCGCGCCCCTGTCCCCGCGCAGGCCTCGGAGAGGGAGACCATCGAGATGCAGGAGACGCTGAACCAGCTGCAGGAGGAGAAGGAGGCCACGCTGAGCAGCCTGGTGGAGGCGGAGTGAGTGCCCGCCCCGCCCCCTGCCCCCGCGCCTGCGCAGCCCCGCCCACTCACCGGGCCTGGGAGCCACGCTGGGGGCGGGGCCCAGGGAAGAGCAGGTGTCAGGGCGCGGTTCCCGCCCCCCACCCTGTCCCGCCCAGTCTTGGGGAAAGTTGAGTGTTTTGTTTGTTTGTTAATATTTTGCTTATTTATTTGAGAGAGAGAGAAAGAGAACAAGCAGGGGGAGCAGCAGAGGGAGAGGGAGAAGCAGGCTCCCCACTGAACAGAGAGCCCCACGTGGGACTCGACCCCAGGACACTGAGATGAGGACCTGAGCGGAAGGCAGACGCTTCACCGACTGGGCCACCCAGGCGTCCCCTTAAGTGGCTCTCTTTCGGATAGAGTTTTTAAAATTACTCTCTTTGTGACGCCTGGCTGTAAGAGTAACCCACCCCCAGCTGCAGCATTGTGACCCGTAACAACGTGTGCAAAGCAGAGGGAAACCCACAGGTCATTCCGACGCCCTCTCTTTGCAGGGAAACCACAGTGCATGTATCTTTCTTGTCTGCTTGCTTTTTATTTTAATTTTTTTAAAAGATTTTATTTATTTATTAGAGAGAGAGAGAGCGAGCACAGGCAGACAGAGAGGCAGGCAGAGGCAGAGGGAGAAGCAGGCTCCCTGCGGAGCAAGGATCCCGATGTGGGACTCCATCCCAGGATGCTGGGATCATGACCTGAGCCGAAGGCAGCCGCTCAACCAACTGAGCCACCCAGGCGTCCCAATCTGCTTGCTTTTTAAACAAAAAAAGGGTTCTCTGTGTGCTTTTTAAACAAAAAGAGGGTTCTCTGTGACCTCCGAAGCAGTTTTATGTATTTTCCGTGGACCCACATTTCCCGCGGGACTGGCTGCTGAGGCAACCCCTTTGAGGCCAGGTCAGAGCCCACGCAGCGCTCCTTCCAGCTCCGCTGAGCCCGCTGCCCATCCAGGCCGCTGTAACAGCTCCGGCCAGGGCTTATAAACCACAGCAATGTATGGGTCAGCGCTGTGGAGGCTGAAAGTCCAAGGTCAGGGTTCGGTTTGGATGAGTGAGGGCCTCTTCTGGGTCGTGGGCTTCCGGCTGTCCCCGCGGGTGCTCTGTGGGGTCTCCTCTCTAAGGGCGCTGACCCCTTTCATGACTCTGCACCTGGTGACTTAGGCACCTCCTCGAGGGGCCAGCTCCAGACACCATCATGTTGGGTGTCACGGGGAGGGGCAGCGAGCACCCATCTTTGCTGCTATGGGAACTTCTCCATTTAACTGAAGTATCCTTAGCGCACAGAGGTACGGTGACTTCAGGTGTAGCGTAGCTGTTCCTACACATGACGCCACAACAGCACCGCCGACCAGGGAGGGAGAGCCCCCTTCGCCCTGGGTTGGGTGGGCAGGAATCTGAGAGAGCGCCTTGGCCCAGGGGTTTATGTTGACCTGCAGGTAATGGAATGGGGCAATTTCTTTCTGTTTGACAGTCAAGCCCTTCACTCAGTGCCTGGGTATTTAAACACGCCAAGTGAGGGAGCAAGCGAGCGTGAGGGCCCCAGGTACTGGGCCCTGCTCTGAGCCCTCCCCAAGCCCACCGTGCTCGGCCTCTGCTCACACCTGCCTTCCGGCTGTCCACTGTGGGTCTCAATTTGGAGCAAGCCCTTAGGTCATGAGCTCACAGAAGCATCAGAAAGAAATCTCCTCAATGTCTCCCACTCTCACACTGCCTCTCCCACTTTTAAAGACATCAGATCATGCTTTGGGAGAAAAAAATCCAGCTGGCAAAAGAGATGCGGGCGTCGGTGGATTCGGAGACCGGCCAGACAGAGATCCGAGCCATGAAGGCGGAGATCCACAGGATGAAGGTGGGTGGGGCTCTGGGGGCCTGGGAACCAGGTGAATCCCCTGGGAACCACACGGGCCACCCTGGCCAGTGGCATGGACACCATCCCCAGGGAAGGGCAAAAGGCAGGCACTCCGGGCTGCTCCCTTGCTGACCTCCCGCCCAGGGCCCGTCCACTCCGGTTCTTCTCACGTGGAGAGGATCACAGACACCACAAGACACACAGCCATGCGCACGGTGTTACTCAGGACACTCTTGCACCCCCGCCACACGCAGTCCGTGTACTCTGATGATTCTGGGGGCGGGTGGGGCCCCGGAACCTCACAACCCACTGGGGAGAGACATCCCACTGTAGAGGAAAGGTGTCTCGCCCAGGAAACATGTCCAAAGAACACACCCATCTTTTCCGTGGGAGCCTCACATTCTCTCCACCGTCATCCTGAGCTGAATTTCACTCCCTCAGAAACAGCTGGTGATTAAATCAGGGCCTCGGGATAAGCAAGGACAGGTAGTAAAAGCACAGGTAGTGAAAGCAGGCGGGCGTCACTTCCACAAAGCCGCTTTCAGTCAGGACCCCTCTGCCTGCAGCACTCAGAGGAATTCTGATCAAGTGCATATGCTACTGCTAAGTTTTTAAAACGCTCCATTTAACTGACTTTTCGGACCCTGGAAGCCACATGTGTGGGCTGCAGCAGGTCAGAAGACCCCCCCCCCCAACCAAAACCAAGCGCTTGGGCATGCACACACGGGCGTGCCCTTCCCTCTGCCCAAGACTTGCGGCTGCTTCCTTTCCTTCGCAAAAATGGGATCTGCACGTCTAGCTTGGCAACTTATTTTTCAAAAAACAATACAGACATCGGCCCGGTTTTTAACAGTTATAGAATGTCCTCGTACGTATCCTAACTTCTTGGGGCGTTCCGGAGTTGGTGAGGATCCAGAGTGTCTCGGTTCCTCGTGCTTGCCATACTACATCCTTTCTTGCTGGGGTTTTCTGCAGGTTAGACTCCCAAAAGTGGGATTACAGGGCGGTGGAGTGTACAGTCTTGACCAGAGCCCCACAAATCACTTTTCCAAGAGCTGCTCAAGGACAGCCACGTCCCGACAGCCTGGGCACCTCAGGGTGTCATCAGCCCACAAGGCTTTATTTTCAAATTGATGGGTTTAACCGAGCTCGCCCCCCGTGGCACAGTCCCGTGAGCTGTGACAAAAATGTACAACCACGTAACCACCCCCCTTTGTGATATGCAATATCTCCATCACCCGCGGGTCCCCTCATGCCCCCTGCACACTGCGTCCCGCGCCCCAGTCCCTGACTCTCCCAGGATGTCACAGACACAAACACTGCAGTGTGAAGTATTATCGTGAATGCGGCTTTTCTCACGCCCCGGAACGCATCTGAGACCCCTCGTGTCGGTGAGGCCTGGCTCTGTTCTCTGTGCATCATTCCGGTGGTGCATCTAAGAAATCATAGCTCGGCCCACGGTCAGAGATTTTTCTCTTATATTTTCTTCTAGAAGCTTCGTACTTCTGTGTTTTCTGTTATGGGTTGTTGAGCGTGTGTCTGTGTGTGGTGAGCACTTCCTCAATTTCCTATTTCCATTTTCTTACTTCTTGGCAACTTGGGGGAGGTTGGGCATGTCACCGTTACTAAGCCCCGTCTTGGACACCTGTCCTACACGTTCTCCCTCCTCTGCTGCTGGCCTTGGCGCTCTCAGCTCTGGGTCTCTCCCCACTCACCAGGTCATTGCTGTCCGTGCCGTGAGGCGTGTCTTTCTCTCTGTGCGGCTTCTGGGTTTCCTGGATTGCTCTAGACGGCCACCGCAGCTTGAAATGACACAAATGTGTTCCCAAGTTCTCTGCACGTGTTTGCACATCTTGAGATGAATCCACCTGGAATTAATTTTTGGACATGGCGTGAAGCAGGGGCCCATCGCTGTTCTCTCAGCTGGGGTATGAGTCTCGCTGGCATCCCCAGATCATCTGGGCTCACTCGCTGAGCCAACGCTGCGCTGACGACAGCCCCCCATCTGTGCCGTCCCGTCCTGGGCTCCCGCCCCTGCAGAGCGTGAGGCTGCTGCCACACTTTAAACCCGGGTGGGCTAGGTCTCCCACCACCGCCCTTGGCCTGGGGGTTCCTGCCTGTTTATCCTTTTTTATTCTGAACCAGCTTCACTGATGTACACACAAGGAGATGAATTTATTTTCAATGTCCGGCAGGACGGGTTTAGCTCGGGCCCATGTCTCTGTCCCCATGACCGGGACGGAACACTCCTAACAACCAAGAAAGACCTCACATGGCCCTTACAGTCAGCCTCCGCGGCAACCCGGGCCCCAGCCATGGTCCCACAGACCCTTCCCATCACCATCTCCCAAAACCACAACTAAGAAATCAATGTTGGTACAGGCGTCCCTGCTTTCTTGGCTACCGTCCCTTTTCTCCCATCCAAGTACTAGCCAGGCCCGACCCTGCTTAGCTTCCGAGATCAGACGAGATTGGGCGCGTTCAGGGTGGTATGGCCGTAGACTACCGTCCCTTTTCTGCTCCAGGATCCCACCAAGGCTGCACGCGGCGGTCCTCAACCAGTTTCTAGTTTTCCCCTTGTCAGTGCACTCTTTACACGGACCTTCGACTCGTTCTGACCAGCGGGGGATGGCTCCAGAGCCCTCCGTCCTCGTCCTCGGGCATGTCCCCCTCTCTGGCTCCCTGCCAGGCCAGGGCTCGGCGGAGTCAGCGGAGGTGGCGCTGGGCGCTCTCCCTCATGGCCCCCCTGCCCCGTACACCCAGGTCAGGCACGGGCAGCTGCTGAAGCAGCAGGAGAAGATGATCCGGGACATGGAGCTGGCCGTCGCCCGCAGAGACACCATCTCCACCCAGGCCAAGGGGCAGGCCAAGATAGACAAGAAGTTGCTCACCCGGACGGACTTCCACCACCAGCAGACAGAGCTGCGACGCAAGATCAGGGACATTCACAAGGTAGGGGGCCCTGCGACGAGAGGGAGTGTGCCGTGCACCCGGTCCCTCTGTCCTGCCAGCCTGCTTCTCAGCACTGCCCCTTCTCCTGCCCCCATTCCCAGAGCTGAGTCAGGGCTCCTGTGTGGGGCTCTCTGACCAGGCTGAGAAGTGGCAGTGGGGGGCTGTGGGGGGAGGAGCCTGGCTCCGGAACCAGACAAGCCAGCTGTCCCCTGTACCATCTGGGCCTGAGCCCCACGATGTGCCGGTTCTGCGTAGAGATGCAGCGGCTGTCACTGCCCTCGAGGGGGTCCGGCTATACCACAGGGCCTTTCTTTGGGGGTCCGGCTTGGGTTTTACAGAAGAACCACACAGAGTGGTACAGCCCAGGGCCAGAGACCGCCAGATTTCAGCCGCTCACCACCTCACAGCACCGGCGTCAGGGATGCACGACGTGTTGAACTGTGGTTCATACTGAGTCCCTGTCTCTGAGCCCAGCTGGTGGGGGGACAGGCTGGTGGGCACTCGGAAGGCCCACACCCTCGTGCACCAGGCCGTATCAGCGAGCACGCGACGTGTGCCCTGCCCAGCACCCACTCCCTCGGCTGTCACTGGCCTCTGGCTCAGACTCCCTCAGCCCCCATGACCTTTGGCCTATGTGGGACCTTTCCAAGCCTGCGTTTCTGCCTCTGCCCAGTGATATATGAGCAGCAACCACCCACCCTGGGTAGGTGAAGGCTCACCCGAGAAAGAACCCGTCTCCGAGCCCTGCTGGGCTCCAGACAAGCTGTTCCACTGGAGGCTCAGGCATGTTGCCTGACAGCTCCGTGCCTCAGTCTCCTGACCTGTGGAATGGGTGCTCGTCTCGTAGAGTTGTCCAGAGGATTACATGGAGACTGTCGGGAGAGCCTCTGAAGGCCTAAATCCAATACGAGGAGAGATTAGCTGAAAATGACAGGCTTGACCCAGCTGCTTATTTGGAAATTACTGGAGGCAGCAGAATGGCCTTTCCTTGGTCCCTGTTGGCCGGTCCTCTCTGCCACACTGCTCACTCATGATGTCCGCTCCTCTCCAGCCCTGGGGCTCCCCAGATGCCACCCCTGCCCTGCCCTCCCTGGCCCCCGCTCGGCTCCAGCTACGGGGGTCTGCGCCCAGATCCCCCGCCGCACACTCCCCACACGCCACGCCCAGCAAGACCGCCAGCGTTTATGCCCAGACTGGCCCTTTGCACAGCCCAGATTCTCCCCTGTCCCCAGCTAGACCCCGAGAGTCACTCTGTTGCCTCTACTTTATTGATCCACTGGACCCCACCAGCTGTGTCCCCACCACCCCTGGCTGCCCAACCTCACTGTGACGGAGCCAGGCCGCCTCCGTGCCCACCCCCGACACCCCCCACCCCGAGAGGCTTAGCTCCTGCCCCAGGCATCTGCTGTTCCTACTCTTGGCACGCAGGGGCCCAGCAGCCCCTGGTCCCGGTGCCCTTGCAGACAGACCTGCTTCAAGAGGGGGATCCCCATTTCTCTCTCCCAGCCATGCCTGCCTTTGGGGAGCCGTCTGCAGGGTGGGCTTACCTGCCCTCTCACTGGGACTCACCCCTCCAGGTCCTGATGTCTGAGGGGCAGGGACTCCCTCTGCCCTCGTGGGGATCCTCCCCGGACTCTAGCTGACTCTGTCCACCTGGTAGCCAGGAGGCAGGGTCCCAGGATGGTCCCGTCTGTCTCCCAGGCCACCGAGGAGTGCACCAAAGCCATCCTAGAACTGGAAGAAACTCAAAAGCACATGAGCAGCTCCCTCTCGGAGAAGCAGGAACAGCTGTCGGTGATGCAGTCCAGCACTGATGAGCTCGAGGCCGACCTGGACCGGCTCTTGGCCCTCAAGCAACAGGTAGGTCAGTCCCCTGAGGCACCAGGGCCACAAGTGGCCAGGCGTGGAAACTGCCCCTCGCAGCAGCAGCAGCAGCGTGCCCTTGGCCAAGGCCTCTTCCCGACCCAGTTAAGCCCAGGGACCCCAGCGCTGCCCAGCAGCGCTCTATGACCACTCGCTCACCTCATATGCCCTAACATCTAATAATATCGCACATCTTTTATGGGCCAGGCACTGCCCTGGGCGCTAAGGCGACAGAGCAGGCTCCTGGAGGCTCCATTTTGGGGACAGAGGGACATGTGATAAAATGAATGAAAAAGATAGCTTGTGTTAGGTGGTGATAAATATTCTGGAGAAAAATAAAGCAGAGAAAGGGCCCGGGGGGCTGGGGGGTTTAAGTAGTGTCATTTGAGAAAATATCTGAGTCCGGACTTGAAGGTGGCAAAGGAGTGAGCCTGCTGGGTAAAGCAGGGCAGGAGGCCACTCTAGGGGCGGTCAGAGGCCAGCAGGCTGGACCTGAGGGCAGAGAGACCACAATCCATGCTGTGCACAGCCAGGGGGCATTGGTGATCTTGACTTTGGGCTCTTGTCAGGGAGGTGGGAAGACAGTGGGTGGTTTGGGGCTGAGGCATGGCTCTGATGCCAAAGGGTCAAGGGTAGAACAGGAGAGGGCTAACTGAGGTGATGCACGGACCGGGGCAGTAGCCGTGAGGCTAGTGTGAAGCTGTGGGATTCTGCATATAATTTCAGCTGCCCCGGTGGGAGTTCCTGCTGGATTGGATGTGGTGTGAGCAGTAGAGTGGGGTCCAGTGGGTCTGCAGGGTCTGAGCCTGACCAGCAGAGATGGGGGAGGTAGTGCAGGGAAGTCCATCGTGGGCCTGGCACCCAGCGCCTTCAAATGTCTCTCAGACGACGGCAAAGGAAAAGGCCCAGCTCACAGCACGTCAGCCTCTTCTCCACGGCTTGGAGAATCCGGGTCCTTCGCCTTCTCCCCCTGGCATTTCCCCCAGTCCTGAGTTTGTGTGGGGCCGGCGGGTGTCCTATTTTCAAGCTGCATAGCCTGATGCGGGGTCTCTTGTCCCACCCAAGAACCTCTCGGAGCTGGTGGCCCTGCAGACGCGGGTCAAGCACCTGCAGGCGGTGAAGGACGGGAGGTACGTGTGCCTGTTCCGCTCCAAGCAGTCGCTGCTGCACGAGCACAGGCGCCTGGACAGCCGGCTGGCCGTCATCGGCACCATCCTGGACCAGGTGAAGAACGAGTACCCCCGGTTCCAGGTGGCCCTGCTCAAGGTCGGCCAGACCATCGCCAGCAGGCGCCGGCCGTCCGCGTCGCCCTAGAGAGCAGCCCGGACCTCGCCCCACGCCTGCTCCGCCCGCCCCCGAGCAGACCCGAACGGGTGTCCGAGCCGGGGCCGCGCCCACCCTCAGGGACGCCCTCCTAGCGCACCGGGCCAGCCCCGGCCGGTCCAACCAGGTCACCTGCCGGCGTGTCCGCCCCACCGCACTGACTCCGCGGGCCTCTGCCCTGAGAGGGCCCAGAGGGGACCGCGGTGCCGCCTCCCCGCGCCCCGTCCCAGGGCCCCAGGACGCGGCCCCCGCGCGGTCCTCCCGCCGCGGCACCTGCCACCGGCGGCTTCCGCACAATTTCCCTTTCCAACTTGCCGGCACAAAAATACATTCTTTTCCGAATGCGGGAGAAAGTCGTCTTCGTCCGCCGGCGCCGCGCCCTCGCGGCCGGAGGCCCCTCGGAGCGCCGGGCCGCGCCGCACAGCCGCCGCTGCTCGGGGAGCGAAGACGCCTTCCCTTCCGAGCGGCTTCAGCGGACCGGCCGGCGTCCCCGTCCGGGAGTCCCGGAGTCCGCAGTCCCCGCCCTGCACGCGCGTCCCGGCAGGTGCGCGCCGCTCGCCCCCTCCCGGGCTCCGGGCGCGGCGGTGGGCGGGGACCGGGAAGCCCCGCCAGCAGGGGGCGCGCGCGGCCGGAGGCGCGCACCCTCCCCAGGGCGCCTGCGCGGGCAGCCTGTCCCCCGCCCCGCCCCGCCCCCTCTGGCGCGTGCCCGCCTGCGCCTGACGCCTGGCGGCCGCGGTGGACCGGGGCGCGTGCGCGGAGGCTGGCTGCGGGTGGAGGGGCGGATCGGGCGCGCGTGCGCGGAGACTAACGGTGGTTGCGGGGGGGGGGGGGGCGGGGGGGGCGGCGGGGACGAGGGGCGGGGCGGGCGGGGGGGCCGTGACTCCCTACGGGGGCGGGACGGGTCGATGGGCGGGATTGACTGGCGCTGGTCCGCGGGTGCAGAAGCTGAGCGCGTCGTGCGCGGGTCCGCGGTGACGACGGGGACCCCGGGGACTGCGCGGTGCCCTCCGCGCCCTCGGTGCTGGGCGACGGGCGGCTGCCTTGCCCCGTTCCGGGGAGGAAACTGAGGCCCGGGCGCAGCTGGACTTTGAACCCGGCTCGTCTACACCGCGGCTCTGGGTGTAGCTCCGAGCCACTTCCCTAAACGCGAGGTCACGGGGCCTCTGGGCACCGCTTGACCTCCTGACCTCCTCCTTTCCCCCATGTTGTCTAAACTGTCAAGCCCTCTGGTGGACAGTCTTCCCCGCGGAGTGGAGACAGCGGCAAGGGCCGGGCCCTGGCCCTGGGCGCCCCTGGATTCCGGGTGGGGAGGGCCACCAGCACTGGGCAGGAGCTCCCAAGGGCTCCCAGGAGCGGGATCCCCAGGCGGCCTCGCGTTGGTCACAGGGTGTCACTGTGTCTGGATGGGGCAGGTGCAGCTGGGACACCCTCGTACGAAGACGTGCGTACCTAGTCTTCGTCCCCAGTTCCTGAGACGCGGGAACTGGGCACTGGCAGTGTCTTTTCTGTGCTCTCAGAATGACTGGCGGCTGGGGCCTCGGGGCAGCCTGGGTGGCGCCTGCTCCCCAGAAGCAGGAGGCAGGGTTCCAGGGTGGCGCCAGGCTGGACACGCGTGCGTTCCCTACCCCCAACCTCTGGGGAGGACAGAGGGGCTGGGCAGTGACAGTCACCAGTGGCCAGTGATTTAATCAGTCGTGCTTAGTTAATGAAACCAAAACTGGCTGGGGTTCGGACAGCCTCCGAGCTGTGAACACATTTCAGCGCAGGAGGGTGGGTGGCCTGCCCAGCGAGGGCGTGGGGGCTCCGGACTCACCCCCCCTCCCATCCAGTGGCCTCTGGCTGCCCCATCCTTTACAATAAACAGGTAACAGTATGCAAAGCTCTTTCCTGAGCTTGTTCCAGCCCATCATCGAACTGGAGGCGGCCGCGGGGAGGGGGGCGAACCCTTGAATTTATAGCCCATTATTTGCTCAGAAGTGGGAGTGACAACGGGGGGCTTATGCCTGGGTCTGAAGGGGGCAGTCCTGTGGGGCTGAGCCCTCACCTGTGGGGTCTGCACCGACGCTGGGATTCATGTCAGGGTTGGAGCGAATCCCTGGGCCCCCAGCTTGCGTCGGGAGAATGGGACCGTTCATTGGTGGGAGGGGAAAACCCCCCATGTTTGGGTCAGCAGTGCTGTGAATACAAGTGGTTCACTCGTGCACCCAATCCAGCAGTGGCCCACTGTGGCCAGAGTGTCCCAGGGGCCCCGTTTGTTGTGTGACGGGTTCAGACTCCCTTGGGCCCTCACTGACTTCTGCTAGTGTGACTTTCCCCCAGTCCTTGCATGTTTCTGGGGGGCACGATGATGAGAGCGGCCCCCAGGCCTCCTGCCATGCGGAGCTTGCCCATGTCTGCTCCGGGGCCAGGCTGCTTCCCAGCCCACGACACTAGGGCAGGCCACCACCGGGAGACCTCGACCCCACTAGTGGCCAGCTTTGGCTCGGGTCCTCCTGCCAGACCCATGGCCTGGCAGAACCTTCCTTAGCCTACATGGCAGGCAGTCCAGGATGCTTGGACCCAGGCATTCCTCCCCTCGGCATCTGACGCCTCTGAGGTCAGATCTTGCCTGGGGTGATAGCTCTCCCAGCCTTCCTGGCAACCTCCCCATTTTCTCTCGGAGAGAAAGGACTCCCCTAATTAAATCCTTGCACATCGGTCTTGTTGGTATCTTACTCCTCAGAGGAGCTGAGCCAACAATGTTCATCGTAAAATATTTAGAACAGGGGCGCCTGGGTGGCTCAGATGGTTAAGCATCTGCCTTTGGCTCAGGTACTGATTGCCAGGGCCTGGGATCAAGCCCCACATCGGGCTCCTTGCTCAGCGGGGAGTCTGCATCTCCCCCTCCCTCTGCTCCTCCCCCTGCTTGTGCTCTGATGGTGTCTCTCTCAAATGAATAAATGAGAAAAACACGTAGGACATACAGAGAAGCCAAAGGTAGGTGGTAGCAGACTTGGCTCCCGAGCGCCCAGAGAGAGGAGCTGCCGCGCACCTGACCGCAGGGGCAGGGAGGGCCTTCCACCCGCCAGGTCCAGGGGCCGTGCACTTGGCCGCCCTTGGCGTCCCTTGGCCGCAGTGCCAGCGACTCCGTACCAGGCTGTAGCCACACCCCGGTCAGCAGAAGAGGGACCGAGGGAGAGTGACGGGCGCCCCTGAGGGCTCTTCCACTTCTGGTTCATTTGCCAACACGGAGTGACTCAGCCCCAGTCTCTGCAGAAGCGGGGCTGTGTGTCTGCCGGGCGTGCTGTGACTCGTCTGTTCCATTTACAGGCCTACCACATAGGTCTCTGCGTGTCATTAAATCGTTTTACACACATTTTAAATGCTATTCATTTGTAAGCAATCACAGTACAGGGTGTCCCGAAACTCCCTCTTTGGGGCTTTTCTCGGCTTTCCCTTTCCCCTTACCTTGCTGTCTTTCTAAACAGTGCCAGCAGCTCATCCGTCCCTGCCTGCCCCTGGTTCTCGGCACACCTCACCCTGGGCACGCCGGCCAGCCACGGGTCCGCGTCTAGAAACTGCTCTGAGAGCCCCGTGTGCCCCGCACCCCCAGCCACTCTCCCGCCTTCCTTGCTGAGCCCCGCTCCTCTCTCGGCAGGGCTCCAGGACCCAGCCGGCTGCCGGCAGGGGCCAGCGACCATGGCCACGCGGTGGCCTCCCAGCTCCCGCCCCCTGCTGGGGGTCTGCACCCTCGTGTCCCTGGCTACCGCTGTCTTCCTGGGGCACGTCCTGCTCCGTGATCTCTTGGTGGTCCCCCAAGAGCAGCGCAGCTTCTCCCGAGTCCCTGAGCAGCTGTATCACGCTCGCCAGCGGGGAGCCCGTGACCCAGGCCCCCAGCCCACCGCAGGGCACCACGGCAGTCCCCGAGCGGCACCCAGCCAGTGCGATGTGCCCCCCAACGGCCGCTTCGACTGCGCCCCTGACAAGGCCATCACCCAGGAGCAGTGTGAGGCCCGGGGCTGCTGCTACCAGCCTGCGAGGCAGTGGCCTCAGGTTCCCCGGATGGGGCAGCCCTGGTGCTTCTTCCCACCGAGCTACCCGAGTTACAAGCTGGGGAACCTGACCAGCACGGAGACAGGCTACACGGCCACCCTGACCCGCACCAGCCCAACCTTCTTCCCCAAGGACATCTTGACCCTGCGGCTGGATCTGCTGCTGGAGACGGAGAGCCGGCTTCACTTCACGGTGGGCAGGGCCACACGGGGGCAGAGGAAACGTGGGTGGGCGGCCCATCAAGGCGGAACCGGCTGGGTGCTGGTCTGGTGTGCAAATGTGTTGGGTGCCTTCACTGGGAGTCCAGAAATGAGCGCACAGTGCCTACGCTCAGGGAGCCATGGCCACTAAGACAGTGATCAGAAGGTTCTAGAACGTGCTCTAGGGGGCAGGGCCCAGGGCATAGTGGAGGGAGGTCAGGTCTCCCCCAGTAAGTGACCTCCCACCTGGGACCTTAAGTCCTATAGGACAGGCGTCAGCAAGGGGAGAGGTGGAGAAGGAGGAAGGTGGAATGTTCCAGGCAGTGGGCAGTGGAATCTGGTGATCGCCCATCCCCTGAGGGCAGGACCTGTTGTCTGATTCACTCCCTGATGATTTCCAGCCCCTGGAACCGTCTGGCATGTAGCAGGTGCCCAGCAGAAACCCAAGGGCTGAATATGAGGCCAAGCCAAGAAAGTCTGAAGCACAGACTTCATAATAACTTTAACAGAGTGATTTCCAGCCGCTAGCATTTACCGAGTGATCACTGTGCAGCAGACAGCTGGGCTGGCTGCTCTGCTCCGACCCTCAGCACCCTGCGACAGGCATGCTGGGTGGAACAGTGTTGCCAGCTTCAGCCAGTAAAAATGCAGGATGTCAGTAACTTTGAATTCCAGAACACCAAGGAATGGGTTTCTATTTTTTTAGTGTATGTCTCATGCAGTATTCGAGACATACAGGAAGAAGTTGTGTGTCTGGAATTCAGATTGCCTGGGTGTTGTGTGTCTTCCCTGGAGACCCCCACGGGGTGTTCCCCGGGCTCTGGACGCAAGGACACGGAGGCTCGGTGGACCATGTCACCCGCGCTCCCGTGCTGCGTGCGGCCACACGGGGCCGTGCACAGAGTCCCCACTCCTCTGGAGGGTGAGGACGGGGTGATGGGGGGAAGGCGTGCCAGTCCACAGAGAGCCTCACGGCGCCAACATCTGACTTCTAGATCAAAGATCCCGCCAACAAGCGCTATGAGGTGCCCCTGGAGACCCCGCGTGTCCGCAGCCGGGCCTCGTCCACACTCTACAGCGTGGAGTTCCAGGAGGAGCCCTTTGGGGTGGTCGTGCGCCGGAAGCTGGACGGCCGGGTGCTGTGAGTGCTGGTCTCAGTGCCCCGGCCCCAGCGGGAGGGTCCGGGCGCCATCCCCCGCTCTCCCTCAGGCCGCCTCCCCGCTCCCTCCACCTGGAGCCCGCCCTCCCCTCACTAGCTGCCTCAGCCGCCCCTCTGCAGAGGCCCTCCTGATGTCCCCCGAGGGTGGCGTCCTCCCAGGGACCTTTGGCGATGGCTGTCCTGCACAGAGTGCCCCACCCCAGTGTCGAAGGTGCTGAGGCTGGGAAACCTCGGCCCGCAGTGAAACGGCACCCCCACTGCGGGCAGCGTCCCCTTGCCGATTCCTGTTCACGTGTGTGTGATTTAGCGTCAAATGCCATGTGTCCCTCAGGTGCATGAGGCACCCCGACAGCTGAGAAGTACGTGCTGACACTGCCCCCACTGTCCGGACAGGGAGACTGAGGCAGGCCCTGAGGGCAGCTCCTGAGCCAGGGCCCCGGCATCCGTGTTATTGGCCACTGTCTGTGGCCTGTCCCCCCGGGGCTTCTGTCCGCTGAGGTCTTAGGTTTGTCGGAATCGTGGCTGCTGTCTGCCCGCCAGGGAGCCTTTCCCGTTCCAGACGCTCCTGGATCTCCAGCTCCTGAGGAGGTTCTGACCCACGGCGGACGCTGGCAGGACGGGTAGGGAGGACGAGGGCATCGGCCGGTCATGCCCTCGCCTCCAGGGGACACGTCACCTCCCCATCACACCCAGGGGGTTGGATGCACGCAAGTGTCCTGGAATCCGGTGTGGTGGCCGTGACTCCAGTGTCGGGCGGGCCCCTGCCCGAGTGCCGCTGCCTGTCCTGACAGTGGATTCTGCAAGCACATTTTCACGCTGGGCCCTCCGCCTGTACAGTCCCACGTAAATAGTGCCCCGGGCGGACGGGGCTCCTCTTTGTCACTGGACGCAGTTCCATGTTTGGGAATGAGCTTGGACTTGCCTTAGGAGAACTCACCTCCTGAAGTGCGTTTTTCTTTTCTGCCCCTTCTGGGCCGAGCAGTGTGGAGCTGCCCCCAGGGCTGCCACAGGGGAAAGAGGCCGCGAGTGAGGCCAAGCACGATGTCATACCCGTGCTGAGAAAGTCCTAGAGAGGAGCTGTGCAGATGTGGAGGGCAGGGCTGGCTCTCGAGTGAGGG
Source organism: Taxidea taxus jeffersonii (assembly GCA_003697995.1). NCBI lineage: Eukaryota > Metazoa > Chordata > Mammalia > Carnivora > Mustelidae > Taxidea > Taxidea taxus. The sequence continues at coordinate 58,683 of RCUC01160416.1, read as the reverse complement.
GCTCCAGAAGGCCTCTCTAGGAAGCTGACCTTTGAGCAGAGATCTGAGAGAAGTTTGCCGAAGCGTTGAATCCGATTTTGGTCTTGAAAACAGATAAGTCTTGCCCAGGGGCAGGCGCGGTGGGATGTCATCCCATGAAATCAGCATTAATAGGTCTTTCGTGCCCCATCCGTGGTTCTTGCTTCGCCCTCACACTGTGCAGCCTCAAGGGGTCCTGGCCTCCCCTGGGTGGACAGCTCCATGGGCTCTGGGGAAGGTCGTGGGCAGAGTCTGGGAGTAGATTTAGTTCTCACAGAAGGATCTTGAGGCCACAGCCCCTAGGACTGGAAGGGTTCGGGCAGCCCTTGCGCGGCACCTGCTTGCAGCAAGGGGTTATGGGGCGTCCCCTTCTGGATGCCTGCCTGGGGCAACGTGGGCATAGCCAGGTAGCGTGGGGGGAGCTCTCCACACCTGGGTCAGGTCCCCTGGGTCGCTGGGCCTCCCGTGGATGCTTCTGTCCCAGGGTCAGTGTGTCACAGCGTGGCCAGGCCACTCCAGCCCTCCTCGGGGGCCACCAGGGGTCTCTCTGGTCATCTGGCTGCCCAGGATGCAAAGGCTGCTGGGCTCTTCCTGGCAGGCTGAACACGACGGTGGCACCCCTGTTCTTCGCCGACCAGTTTCTGCAGCTGTCCACCTCCCTGCCATCCCAGCACATCGTGGGCCTTGCCGAGCGTCTCGGCTCCCTGACGCTCAGTACCGACTGGACCAAGATCACCCTCTGGAACCGGGACATCGCCCCCTCGGTAAAGGGGGTGGCGAGGCGGGGACTGGAGGTGCCACGTGGGGGAGGGCGCTCACGAGCTGTGTCCACACGCCCAGCCCAATGTGAACCTGTATGGGTCCCACCCTTTCTACCTGGTGCTGGAGGACGGCGGGTCAGCTCACGGGGTCTTTCTGCTGAACAGCAACGCCATGGGTAAGCAGGTGGGCACCCGGTCCCCGTGTCCCGTAGCCAGCACTCCCTCGGAGCTCCCAGGCCAGCGGCTTCCCTGGGTGCGGCTGTACCCCCTCCTTCATGGGGGGAGCACGGGGCTGTTGCATCTGTCTGGACTGCCTAGCGGTCGAGGACTGGGATCATGGGCAGGGCCTCGTTTGCCTTCCCAGGAAATGAGGCCAGTGGGCTGTGGCTTCTGCCTGCTTCACCCTTAGGTACCCCTAAGGTGCACTCTGGGACCCCTGCTCTGAGCGGAGGCCGGAAGGGGGGTCCTGGGGTCCGTTTGGCTCCAGGCCCTCAAAGGAGTCAGGCTCAGGGGAACTGTCCCCAGGCCCCAAGCAGGCTGTTCCCACTTCCCTGGTGGGATGTGACCCCCGTCAAGGTGCCGTGGAGATGGGGTAGGGGGAAGGTGGTGCAGGTATTTGTTCCTGAGCCCCAAGGCCGCCTCCCCCAGACGTGGTCCTGCAGCCGAGCCCGGCCCTCAGCTGGAGGTCGACAGGTGGGATCCTGGACGTGTACATCTTCCTGGGCCCTGAGCCCAAGAGCGTGGTGCAGCAGTACCTGGAAATCGTGGGTAGGCCTGTTCCGGGCCCCGCGCCCCCCCATCCCTCCGGTCCCCCCAGCCCTCCCTGGTCCCTCACCCCTGCCCCGTGGCCTGCCCCTCACGGAGCCTCCCCCATCCCCCCAATGCAGGCTACCCATTCATGCCGCCCTACTGGGGCCTGGGCTTCCACCTCTGCCGCTGGGGCTACTCCTCCACCGCCATCACCCGCCAGGTGGTAGAGAACATGACCAGGGCGCGCTTCCCCCTGGTGAGTGCTGGGACGGCTGCTCGGGGGGCTGGACCAGGACGCAGGCCCCCAGGCCGGCTGCAGCGGGCTCTGTGCTGGCTGCAGGACACGCAGTGGAATGACCTGGACTACATGGACGCCAGGAGGGACTTCACCTTCAACACGGACGGCTTCGCGGACTTCCCGGCCATGGTGCGGGAGCTGCACCAGGGCGGCCGGCGCTACGTGATGATCGTGGTGAGTGCTGTCCCGTGCCACATGGGGGCTGCCTCTCCGGAAGGGGGGGCCGGGCACCGGGCGGGCTCTGTCTGAGGGGCCCTACACTCCAGGGGCCAGTCCCTGCGGCCGAGCGCCCAGCCGCATGGCTGGAGGAGAGGGGGAGGGGTGCTGAGGCCGAGGGGCTGCACGGTGGACACCCCACGGTAGAGGGATCGGGTCTGCCCCGAGGTCGGAATCGTGCTGACACTGGCCGTTTCCCTCATTTCATCCCCTTGGAGCGCAGCCAGCATCCGTGGCCGCTCAGGGCAAGGAGGGCAGATGTGGACCCTCTTTTATTCTGAAACTCGAGAACCCGTAAAGCAGAGCCAAGACATGCACGCAAGGGGCCCTGTGGGCCCATCTCTCCCCAGGCGTGTACGTCAGCGCACACGCCCCCTCCTGCCTTGTTCTTCCTAACCATGTATCGGGAGCATTTTCCCGCTTCCCCAGTAACTGGTGCCTGGCTTTGGGGCGTTTCCTTCTCCTCTGACCCTGCTCAGGACCCTGCCATCAGCAGCTCAGGTCCCCCTGGCAGCTACCGACCCTACGACGAGGGTCTGCGGAGGAAGGTTTTCATCACCAACGAGACCGGGCAGCCTCTGATTGGGAAGGTAGGGTGGGGGCCGGGGGGCCCCGGAGTGAGAAAGCAGGAGGCCCCAGCCAGGGGGAGCAGGGCGCTCACTGTTGGGGAGGAGCATAGGATCTAAGAAATCACGTGGTCCAACGAGACAGAGTGTGGGGCAGGTGCGGGGAGGGTCCCAGCTGGAAGTGACGGGGGCTCTGGATTGATGCCACCTCGAATCCTTCCACTGGGGGCCCTTGACTGTGTGGGCAGCTGGGCCCAGCCCAGGCATGAGCTCTGCAGACCCTTGGCAAGGGTCTCTGTGTCCTCAGGCCCCCGGGGGCTTCCCAGCTCTTCCCACAGGGCTCCTGGCAGAGCCCCCACCTTCCTGTTCCAGGGCGTGCACACAACCAAGGGAGGGGGGTCCCCGCTGAGGGGAGGCTGGGGAGGCCGTCGGGGGTGCAGAGGTCCGTGACTCGGCCCCGGGGCCCTTGTCTGAAAGTGAGGTCTCAGCTGAGTGTCTCCCCATGGCCCCTACCGCTGCCGGCCCTCACTTCCACAGCCCTTCCACTCCCAGGCAGAGGAGCAAGGCTGTAGCTCTGGGGCGCCTGGTGCCCCCTCTGGCCTTTCCTGCAGGTGTGGCCCGGATTCACCGCCTTCCCCGACTTCACCAGCCCCGAGGCTCTGGACTGGTGGCAGGACATGGTGTCTGAGTTCCACAGCCAGGTGCCCTTCGATGGCATGTGGATCGTGAGTGTCCCGAGGGCTGTGGGACTGGCCCTGCCGCCTGCCCAGGGCAGGGCACCCACCGCCAGGGCCTCTCTTGCAGGACATGAACGAGCCGTCCAACTTCGTAAAGGGCTCTGTGGACGGCTGCCCTGACAACGAGCTGGAGAACCCGCCCTACGTGCCAGGTGGGTTCCCCGTCCTGTCCCCACGCGCCGGACGTCCTTGCCGAGGAGCCGATGGCACAGCCACCCCCGGAAGGGGAGGGCAACCCCGGGAGGAAGGTCAGGCTGGGGAGACATCACCCAGGCAGTGCGGACCGGGGCACCCGCTGCTGGCCGGGGCCCTGCAGAGGGAAGGTGTCTCGGGCTCAGGGGCAGGAACGGGGAGAGACTGGAAGTGGGTCAAGAGCAGGTGGGCGTAAGGTCTGCGGTCTGCCAAGGTCAGCCTCGGCCTCCACCTCTCCCTGTCCTTGGAAGAGGGGATCCCCCCCTTCCAAGGGGGCTCCTGGGACGTGGGGGGCGCCAGTTGGCCAGGCGGAGGCCCTGCAGACGGAGACGGCCTGCTTCTCTTCCAGGGGTGGTCGGCGGGACGCTTCGGGCCGCCACCATCTGTGCCTCCAGCCGCCAGTTCCTGTCCTCGCACTACAACCTGCACAACCTGTACGGCCTCACCGAAGCCCTGGCGTCCCACAGGTGAGGGCCGTGCTCACAGCCGCCCCACACCCCCTCCCTCCTGCACCCCCACGTGAGGCGCGGGGTCATGCCGGGGCTCCCGGGCAGCCCTGCCCCCCACTGCCCTGTCTCCCTGCTCTGCACAGGGCCCTCGTGAAGGCTCGGGGGACGCGGCCCTTTGTGATCTCCCGCTCGACCTTCGCCGGCCACGGCCGGTACGCCGGCCACTGGACGGGGGACGTGTGGAGCAGCTGGGAGCAGCTGTCCTACTCCGTGCCGGGTGAGAGCCCCTGTCCGCAGCGGCGGCTCGGAGGGGAGCGGGGGCTCAGAACGGAGTGCCCGGCTCAGCTCAGTGAGACGCTGCAGACTCAGCGGGGCGAGAGGCCTGTGGGCCCTTGTGCCCCGTGCAGGGGGCTCACCCGTGGGGATCAGCTGCCCTGTGGCGCTGTGCCGCTCTGGCAGGCCGCGACGGAGTTTCCAAGCATCCCCATCTCTGACTCGCGCCGGCTGCTGCCGGGAAAGCCGTCAGGTTCTGTCCTCTCAAGATGTCCCTTCTGGCGACCGCGTCCTGAGCCCAGCCTGCAGGTGCCGCCACCCCACCTGCAGAGCAGAGTTTGACGTTAGTTCTCAACAGCTCCGATGCTGCAGACACGTGCTGGGCAGAGGGAAGGGGCCGGGGTGCCCTCCCCGGGTCAGCACCTGGCACAGCTGGGCCTCCAGCAAACCCCCAGCCTGGGAGCTCTCTGGTGGTGGCTGGCCTGCGGCGGTGCGGGGTGCACCTGCAGATCTTCGGGCCATGGGGAAGCCCTGCAAGGCGAGCTCTTGGAGGAGGAGCCATTCCCCCTTCCAGAAGCTGCTGCCCGGCTCTGCCCACAAATGCCACCGGCTCTGATATCACCCTGGGGCAGGCACAGCCCGCCAGGGCCCAAGCCCCTGCGGACCAGTCTCTAAAGCCCCTTGGAGCAGGTTCCTGGCCCTGCGCCCACCTCTGCTTCTCGGGCTGTCATGCTCGTGGGCACTGATCATTCCGTGACAGAGGTCACGTTGGTCCCGGGACCTGTTGCAAGCCAGGTCCTAGGCTGGGTTGGGTCTGCCCTTCGGCTGCTGGTCCCTGAGGAGACCCTGAGGAGAGGGAGGGCCCAGAGCAGCCTGGTCCTGCCGAATAGTGGCGGGTGGGCCCCGGCGGATAGGACCCGCAGCCCCTGACCCTTCAGCAGCTTGGGGGCTCGCTGACCTCCCGGCCACACGCACCAGCTCACACTGGCTGCCGATGGCCCAGAAGCGTGGGCTACCCCAGCCCCGGAGGCTCGAGGTCCAACTCAGTGCATCGGAGCAGAGAGCCCTTCCTCGCGTCCCCTGGCTTCTGGGAGTGGCCGGCAGACCTCGGTGTCCTTTGTGGGGGGCTGTCCCTCCGGTTTCCGCCTCCGTCCTTGCTCAGCCTTCTGCCTCGTGTGTGTTGTCACGGTCTGGGCTTCCTCTCAGGTGTACTGGGTCAGGACCTCCAGTGACCTTGACTGAATGGTTGCTGCTGAGAGCCCCTTTCCAAATAAGGTCACTTCACGAGCACAGAGGGTTAGGACTGGAACATCCCTTTTGCAGGGTACACACTGCAGTGGGCCGCTCTGCCCACCCCGGATGTCAGCAGGTGGTCTGTGAGGGACCCCCTTCTGCTGACCACGAGTGGAAAACGCCAGGGCCAGCGCCGTACTGACCGGAGGGGCAGAGGCAGGGGGTAAGCCCCAGTCTGGCTCTGCCCCCCCAGAAATCCTGCTGTTCAATCTGCTGGGGGTGCCGCTGGTCGGGGCTGACATCTGTGGCTTCCTGGGCAACACCTCGGAGGAGCTGTGTGTGCGCTGGACCCAGCTGGGCGCCTTCTACCCGTTCATGCGGAATCATAACGACCTCAACAGCCTGGTAGGGGCCGGGTGGGGCAGGCGGGGGTCCGCCCTGGGGGTCCCACCGCAGTCGTAGCAGCGCGGGTTGGCGTCCATGCCAGCAAGCAGGCGGGGTCTTCCGTGGGAGAGGTGGGGACCTCGCGGCCTGAGAGCCAGATGCCCCCCTTCCCCCTCCCCCGCCGCAGCCTCAGGAGCCCTACAGGTTCAGCGAGACGGCGCAGGAAGCCATGCGGAAGGCCCTCGGCCTGCGCTACGCGCTCCTGCCCTACCTCTACTCGCTCTTCCACCGAGCCCATGTCCTGGGCGAGACCGTGGCCCGGCCCCTCTTCCTGGAGTGAGTGCCCGGGGTCGGGGAAGGAGGGCCCACAGGCTGACCACCGGCCTACTGGCCAGCGGGACCCCCATCCTGCTGGACGGGGATGTTGTCCCCAGACCGAGGGAGGCAGGGACAAAACCCAGGCCCTCCCTACTGGGGGCCCTTTGCACCCCCACTTCCCACCCGTGAGATTGAAGCTCAGGGCTGGGGACAGCGCAGGTTCCTGAAAATCCAGGGTAAGGGACACCCAAGTTCAGACCGGGCCAACCAGATGGTAAAGCAAGTTGTAAAGCCATCATGGGGTTGGCTTACGGGGAAAAGGACCTTGGAAAAAACCCAACTGATGCCCCCACGTAAGACTCAGATGAGTCAGAGGTGCCCGCAGGAAAATACCGAGTCCGGCCCGTGGGTCAGAGGAGTCGCACGTGGTACAGATCTCTTAGCTCTTTGCAAATGTCCATTTTCCTCTCACGCTGTGCAAACGCAAGTTCCAGACGGGTCACACCCCTAGACATTGAAACTGAAGCTCTAGGAAGTTCCACGGGACACAGAAGCGAATGTCCCCCACTGCTCTGGCAGGAGGAGGGGGTTGAATTTAGGAAGAAAAGTTATACTTCTCCAAACGGAAACAGAGACCATCATGACTTCCCCCATCGTAGAATTGCGAAGGCAAACAAACTGGGGTCATCAGTGTCCCAAACTGACGGGGAAAACTCAAGACTGGTGGGCAGGACCTGGACGAGACAGCAGCAGACCGGTGGCCAGGACGTTTGTCACAGGGGGGCCACGGACGGTGCCCCGCTCTGCGTGTGTGGCCAGGGAGAGGGCCTGTCTGCCTCCCGCGCTGAACTCCGGGGGCTGGGACCAGCCTCGCCCCATCCCGCCTGGAGTCCTCTGGCTCCTTGTGATTCCCTGAGGGCCCCCTGAAGACAGGGGTCACCAGACCCACACGCCCGCCCCTTGTGTTTGAAGGTTCCCCGAGGACCCGCGCACCTGGACCGTGGACCGCCAGCTCCTGTGGGGGGCGGCTCTGCTCATCACGCCCGTGCTTGAGGCCGGGAAGGTCCAAGTGACAGGCTACTTCCCCCCTGGCACATGGTACGACCTGCAGATGGTGAGTCCTGGGGACCGAAGGTGCCCCTCCTCCTGGGCCCGGGGGGTGGGCCAGAGGGCAGAAAGGAGTTTGTGGGGACCCAGCTGCATGAAGGCCTCCTCGTGCATTTTTGCACCCAGGCTTTGCAGTGACCCATTTTCCAGATGAGGAGACTGAGGCCCGAGTGGGTAACTGCCCTGGTCTCCAGTTCTCCCACTCCTGAGTCCTACACCCCCTCCCCCAAGCCTGCATCAGGCTCCTAGTGACGGCACCGGGGAATCGGCACTGTCCTGACTCATGACACGCCGTCTCCCTCCAGGTGCCGGGAGAGGTCTTCGGCAGCCCCCCGCGTCCTCCTCAGGCTCCCGTCATGTCCACCATCCACAGCAAGGGGCAGTGGGTGACACTCCCAGCCCCACTGGACACCATCAACCTGCATCTGCGGGCTGGGCACATCGTTCCCCTGCAGGTACCCAGGCCGGGCCCGAGCCTGTCGGCCCAGCTCTGGGGCTGCCAGGACCCCACGCTGCCCTTTCAGGAGAGGGTCCGTCCCTAAACCTCAGGCAGAGAGGACATCGACTGAGGGTTGAAGACGAGCTGACGTGCTGTGCCCAGCAGGGGTCGGGGGGTCCTGCCTCGTGTACGCTTCTTGGGAAGCAGCCTGCAAGCCCCCGTGGGCTGCTCGCGTCCTCCAGGGTGTCTGCGCTGGCCAGAAGGGTCAGGACAGGCGTGCCAGCCCCTTGGGTGTAGGCTGTCCTGTGGATCCTGCCTCCCTGCAGCACGGAGTTGTCCCAGCCCAGCATCCTTCCGGTCCTGACTCCAGAGGCCTCTGCCAGGCTTGAGACGGTGACATGTGCCACCCGCTTTTCCAGGGCCCTGGCCTCACAACCACAGAGTCCCGGAAGCAGCCCATGGCCCTGCTCGCCGCCCTGACCACGAATGGGGAGGCCCGAGGGGAGCTGTTCTGGGATGACGGGGAGAGCCTGGGGGTGCTGGAGCGTGGGGACTACACAGAGGTCATCTTCCTGGCTAGGAATGTGAGTCCCAGGACCTGCTGGAGCTGGTGGGCGTCATGGGGACCCCGTCCCCCGGGTCAGCCTTGTGAAGGGAGCAGGGCCTGTGGACCTGCCGGCGTCCTGTTTGTCCAGAGTCCCCCTCAGCCCCTGCCGGCGGGGCTTTCCGGGCCACCCGCTGACACCTCGCTTCTGTCTCCGTCCCACCAGAGCACCATCGTGAGCGAGCTGGTCCGTGTGACTAGTGAGGGGGCCGGCCTGCCGCTGAGGAGAGTGACCGTCCTGGGGGTGGCCATGGCCCCCAGCCAGGTCCTCTCCAACGGCGTCCCTGTCTCCAACTTCAACTACAGCCCCGACACCAAGGCAAGAGGGCCCACAGCTGGGGTCAGAGGGCTTCTCCCCCAGGATGGCTGAGGGGGCGGGAGGCACCAAGGACCTCTGGGACCTGGTGCCTTCTGAGCCGGGCCTTACAGGGGTGAGGGAAGGAGGGGAAGGACAGGCCCCGTGCACTCTGGATCTGTCCTCCACTGTGTCTACACGAATGGTGACGTGTGGGCCATGTTTAAATGCCAGCCCGCTTCTAAAGCTGGGGCAGTCAGCGCCAAGGACACTGTCCTCCAAACTCAGCCGGGGAGGCACAGAGCCAGAAGCCCCCGGGGCTGGGGCCGGCCCGAGCACACCACTCACCCCAGCCCGGGCTCCCGTGTGCCAGAGCTCGGGGCCTCCCCTCTGACGGCACCTGTTTGGTGGTCAGTTTTTATTTTTTTCTATTTCTATTTTTAAAAGATTTTATTTAATGAGAGAGAGGTCGGGGAAAAGTACAAGCAGGAGGAGAAGCAGGGGGAGAGGGGGAAGCAGGCTTCCCACTGAGCAGGGAGCCCAATGCGGGACTCGATCCCAGGACCCCGGGATCATGACCTGACCTGAAGGCAGGTGCTTCACCATCTGAACCCCCCAGGCGCCCTGCTAAGTTTTTATTTCTTATTTTTCCCCAGACCCTGGACATCCCTGTGTCCCTGCTAATGGGACAGCATTTTGTCATCAGCTGGTCATGACCTGGGCCGGTGGTGCGCTGATCCTGTAAGGGAGAAGACGGATTTCACTGTGGCCCCAGCGCCTGTGACCTCCTGGTCAGGTCATGTGGGTGGGCCTCGGGGTCAGACATGCGTGCCCCAAGTCTCATGGCGCTGTCCTCCCTTGAGAACCCAGATCTGCCTGTGTGTCTACCTCCTGGGACCAGGGACTCTGGGCCAGCAACACGCCTGACGGTTCTCTGCACAGATCCCATGGGCCGTGGCCCCAAGGTTGCCTTGCGTGTGCAGTGCTGTTCTGGAATGCTTACCTCTCCGAAGCTTGTCACTGGAATGAGAATGATGTCGCCCGCCCCCAGCTCCCCGCCTGAGACAGCACAGGTGCGCTACAGATGAGGATGTCGTGCCTGCACCCCGAGGTCACACCGCACAGAGGCTGTGCTGCTCTGGCCGGGTGAAAGGACAGGGCTGGGCGGCCACCGCAGCCTGCTTTCTGGGTGATACCCCCTGGCAGCAGGGGAAGCTGTTCCCCCGCCCCCTGTCCGATGAGAGCAGGCCGGGGGAACTCCGGAGGGTTCACGGGACCCAGGGAAACCCTTGATCTTAAGTGCAATTATTATTAATAAAGGGGTCATTGCAATCAACCTTTTGCTGGTCCTTCTGGGATTTGGGGCAGAAAGGATGTGTCTCAGGACCAGGACATGGAGGCAGCCCCTCCATCCTCAGCTGGCCGCTGGACACTCCTGCGGGGAGTGGGGGGACCACATGCGTGCCACACCCCACGCTCTCAAAGCAGCAGAGCAGGGCCCCATGCCACCTTCCTGGCGCCACTCAGGGGCCTGGAGAACATCCCACTGGGCGTGGAATCCAAGGCAAGGTGGGTGGGAGATGGCCCCTACACCTCATCCCAGGCAACCACCAGTCTGCAGTGTGTTTTCCAGAAGTTTATGGAAATGGGAGCATCCGGCATATTGTCCTGCTGACATCACTCGGCCTGATTCCTCCAAGACTCGCCTGTGCTGTAGGTCCCTGCTCGCCTCCGAGTGGTTATGCCACCGTGGGCACCGGGGCTGGTTGCGATCTGGGGCCAGTTTGAATAAAGCTGCACTGAGCAGTCCCGGGTCCTCACTTCTCTTGAGCACAGGCCAGGGCGGCACAGTCAGGTCCTATGGGGGGGCTGTGACTCACGTTCTAGAAGCTCCCAGACTGCTCTCCAACGTGCCGGCACTGGTCCGCGTTCCCGCCAGCAGCCAAAGTGCCCGCTGCCCCAAATCCTCACCGCCTTGGGACTAGTCCGCTGGCCTCCGGCCGTCCTGGCGAGAGTGGGGCTCGCGGTTCCACACACGCATCCCTGCACGAGCCTTGCCGAGCATCTTTCGCAGACTTCGGTCTATCTATAACCCATAAATTTCTCCATGAAAGTCTCTTCAAATCTTTGGCCTTTAACGTGGCAGCCTCGTTATTGATTTATATATTATACTATCATAGATAATGTAGTTTTTCCATTGCTACCATAACAAATGACTACAAGCCCAGTGGCTGAAAACAAGAGAATCACCTCGTTGCGGTGCTGGTGGCAGGGAGGGCGGTCCAGGTCTCCCCCCAGGCTGCTTCCTTCCCACAGGCTCTGGGCCAGAATCTGGCTCCTCGCTGGTGCAGGCTGCCAGCAAACTTCGGCCGCATGGGTTTGGAGGTCTGGGCTCTGGCTCCCGCCCGCTGTGAGCCACATGTCCTTCGCCGCGTCTAGAGGCTGCGGCTCACCTTGGCCGTGGTGCTCCCAAGCCCAGCGACGGCGGGTGGGGCGTGTCAGACTCCTCTGGCCGACCAGTCGAGAATATGATTGGGTTTCCAGAGCTCGAGTGGTTGATCTGGGTCCACTTGGGTAATCCAGCATGATCTCGTCTCAAAATCTTTAATCACATCTGTCTGCGACATCCCTCTTGCCATCCAATGTGACACGGTCCCAGGCTCCAAGGAGGAGGACCTGGGCATCTGCGAGGGACGGTGGCCCCTCCTGAGTAACAGCCCCGCATGCGGGCTCCGGCTGAAGGCCTCCGGTTTGTGCTTTGGAATTGTGTCCCCCAGGCCGTGGTGCACCTTCTTGCTTTCCCAATGATGTCCGATGAAGAGGTTTTAATTTTGAACAGTCCGATTTATAATTATTTCTTCCATCCTGTTAAAGAAATCTTTGCCAAATTCAAGGTCCCTAAAAAGATTTTTCTCCCGCTCTCTTCCAGAAGTTTTGTAATTTAAGGCCTTATATGTGAAGTAACAATTGAGGATTCTTTTTCTCTGCGTGTGGTTACCCCAATGTTCTAGTCCCTTCGGTTAAAAGCATCACCCTTCCCCCATGGCACTGCCTCGGTCCGTTTGTCGAGAACCCTCTCACTGTAAATCTGTGGTCTCTTTCTAGACTCTGTATCGTGTTCGAGGGCCCCGTGGCATCCCGGTCCCGCAGTCACTCTGTAATATTCTTTGCTATAAGGCAGTCGAAGTCGTCCAGTTCTGTTTGATTTCGCAAAATCATTCTCGCTACGCTAGGTCCTTTGTATTTCCATATAAATTTTAGAATCAGGGGCGCCTGGGTGGCTCAGTGGGTTAAGCCTCTGCCTTCGGCTCAGGTCATGATCACAGGGTCCTGGGATCGAGCCCCACATTGGGCTCTCTGTTCAGCGCGGAGCCTGCTTCCTCCTCTCTCCCTGCCTGCCTCTCTGCCTACTTGTGATCTCTGTCAAATAAATAAAATCTTTTTAAAAATAAAAAATAAAAATAATAAATTTTAGAATCAGCTTCTCAATTTTTGCCCAAGTCTCGGTATTGTGAGTGGGGCTGAGCTGACTCCGCAGGACAGCATGGGGAGAACCCACACCTGACAAGGCCGACTCCTCCATAGGACGGCCCCTCTCTCGCTCACGGACACTCCCCACCGCAATGTGCTATGACTTTCGGTGCACAGAGCCTGCGTATCTCCCGTCTGACTGAGTCCCAGGATTTCACTCTCCGAGTGTGCCCTGCTGACAAGCAGGAGTACAAGTGAGTTCTGAATACTGACCTTGCATATGGCTGCGTTTCCTAAACTCAGTTACCGGCTCTTGGCGGCAGGTTCCTTAGGATCTTCTACATGAAGGATCGTGTCGTCCCTGCATAAGGACTTTTCCCTTTCCAACCGGATGCCTTCTATCCCCTTTCGCTGCCTTCCTGCGCCAGCCAGCGCCACGGTCTGATGCTGAACGTGCGGGATGAGGACATGGGGCCTCTCCTGGCACGGTTACTGACAGCAACTCCTCGTTGTGTTCACTTGGTTGGGTTCGATTGGTTTCTGCCAGTGTTTGATGCTCTGCTCTGAGGGGTGGGGACACTGAGGACTGTCACATTGATTCTGATGACTCACCTTTCCACTTACACCCCTGGTAACGCTCCGGGCAGCAAAGCCTCGGTCCACGCCGGACACGCCGCTCCAGGCTCTGCCGGTTGGCGGGCCACCGAGGCCGGTGTTCCTGTCCCGTCACTCGTCGCTTATTTGCGCCTGACATCTTGTAACAGTGTGCAGCCGTGTCGTTTTACAGCCCAGCCTAGCGACCTGTGAACAACGGACTCCCCCCTTGCTCACACCCGTGTAAGCATCATTCAGGGGAGGAGGTGGCAGGACCCCCCGCCCGCCCTTTAACTGAGACGCTCACACACAACTCACCACTGTTCAAATGTCTTACCCAGCGCGACGACACTCAGCAGTGCGACCACGACCACGGTCCAACTCAACGTTTTCATCCCCCCCCGCCCCCCGAAACACTGCCCCAGAGCACGCACTCCCCGGCCGCCCTCCCCAGCCTCTGGAAGACCACCCCCCGCTTGCTGTCTAGGTCACTTGCCCGGGACATCACACAGCCACAGCGTGTGGCCTCCTGCGCCTGGCAGGCTCCCCGAGCGGGCGCTCCAGCAGCCCCGAGCTGCGGCAGGTGCCAGGAGCACACTCCTCCGTACGCGCTCACACCTCCTGGGGATGGGTATTTGGGTTATTCCCACTTTCTAGCTATTAACCACGAAAAATAGCTCCCGAATACGTGACTATTCAACACGGAATGCTGAATGGCTCTGAACATGTCTAGCGGGGCACACCAGCCCTCTTGCTTCCCTCCATGCTCAGCTGCCAAGGGACGCAGCTAAACCCGCCTGGGCTGAGGCCAGCTGCCTTCCCAACAAGCCCACCCACTCACACCGATGCAAGTATCAGCGCTCGCCCACAAAGCCCCCGGCGCCAACCACTCACTCCCCCTCCCAGTGCCGCAGCGCACTGTGGGGAACGCGCTTGTGCAGTCTACGTTCCAGACTACTGCCTGAGGCAAAATTACTCCTCAATTTTAATTACTCCCACTGCTCAGAGCCAGGCTGCTTTCCAGAAAGTCTGTACCTACTGACACCACCAACAAAAAGAGTTCCCACACCCCTGCAACACTCAGAGTGGTTCCGAAACCTTTGATAGCCATGGATCACATCCCAGTCCCCTGCGAGGGTGATCGGCTTTCGTGCTTTTTCTAACTGCTATCTTTCCTGGGCAGCATTTGAGTTCAGCTCAAGCATCTTACCTTGCGGCTGGGTTGCTTCCTGCCATCTCCACCCCGTGGGCACCCGTTCCTCCTCTACCCTAACATGCAGTGCTTCTGAAGCCGGAACTCAAGGCCAGTGACCATCCTTCCAGGGATCCACCCAGGGCTCCCATCTTGTCTCTCGGCACCTGGTGCACAGACCCAAGGCCAGGCTGGGGACAAGCATTTGCGGTCTCCGCTCTTCCACCCTCCCTCCCGTCCCTGGGAAACGGGGTCTGACACCGGGGGCAGCCGCCGCGTCCTGGCTGGAGACAGCGTGGGTGCACGCGGCCGGCGCTGCGGCATCCCGGTCTCTGCTGCCGGTGCGGAGGCGCCTGCACGCACCGCCTCTCCGGGCCGGGAGTTCACACAGGAAGGCCCCTTCACAAGCCGGACAGGCGCAAACACCTTCGGTCAGAGCCGCCGGTGAACAGTGCGCAGCGCTATCATCCTGACCGGCGTGGGCCACCCGCAGAGGCAGGCGGATCTACCACCTCCGTCTACCATTCGAGAGACCAGAGAACGGGGTGCAGGGCCCGACCGGGTGCCTGGATCACACTGCACGTTATCAAAGAAGCTGGTGGCACCTTAAGAAACATAAATTACAGGGGCGCCTGGCTGGCTCAGTCAGCGGAAAAGGCGACTCTTAATCTCAGGGACGTGAGTTCGAGCCCCACGCTGGGGGATAAAAATAACTTAAATGTTTAAAAAAAAAAGAAACATAAATTGGAGCTTATACTAAAAGTTTCAAACATTTAATGAAAAAAAAAAAACTCAGAGCGATGCATTATTTACACGTAGGTAAGAAAAAACCCCGAAGGCTTGCCCCGGCGGCTGTCGGAGAGCTCACACAAACCCCATCACCCGGAAGCCGGCCCTGAGCGCTGCCCCGCTGGGGCACAGGGCGGGCGGCCAGCAGCTCCTCGTCGGCACGGGGGGCTCCTCAGATCAGGTCAGCCACTGAGAGAGAGAAAGGCGCGCGTTAAGGAATCATGTGAACAACGAAAACACACAGCTCTACCTGGAGGCTCACAACAGACTTCCCCAAGGCAGCCAGAATGAGAACAGGAAAAGGGCCCCAGGCCCCCACAGCGGGCCCGGCGGCCGCTCACCGTTCATGGGCATCTCGTCGATCTGGGTGGAGTAGTACTGCTCGATGTCCCTCAGGATGCGGATGTCGTCGTTCTTCACGAAGTTGATGGCCACCCCCTTGCGGCCGTAGCGGCCCGACCGCCCGATCCTTCAACAGCAGAGCAGACCGTTTCAGAGGACGCGGCAGGAAAGGCGCCCGTACAGCCCCGGCCGGCAGACCCCCGAGAAGCCCGCCCGTACCTGTGGATGTACAGCTCTCTGTTGTTGGGCAGGTCGTAGTTAATGATGAGGGACACCTGCGGCACGTCCAGCCCCCGGGCCCACACGTCCGTGGAGATGAGCACCCGGCTGCGAAAAGACAAGGCATTTGAGGCCGTCACCTCAGTCACGCAAGTTTCAGGCTGGCGGGGTGCCGGGTGGCTCCGTCGGTTCATCGTCTGACCCTTGATTTCGGCTCAGCTCACGATCTGAGGGTCCTGGGATGGGGGCGCCGCGTCGGGCTCCACGCTCAGCAGTCGGCTTGTCCTCCTCTCTCTGTGTTCCCCCGCCCCCAATGAATAGAATCTTTAAAAAAAGAAGGTTCTGGACTGGCTATGAGTTGAAAACACGCCAGGTCACCGTCACCCGGCCCCCCGCAGGTACGGGGCTACGGACGGCAGCGACCCGTGCAGAGGGCACTCTGCGTCCTCAGCTGCGCCGGCCCCTGCACGCTCAAACTGACGGAGACCAGGACCTCTCCCTGCACTGGCGTTTAACCGGGGACAAGCCGGTCCCGTCAACCACTGGGAAACGCGCCCTACTTCTGCCTGGCGAGGAGTGGGGGACGGCAGCGTCACTGACTCCGGTGCGGCGTCCACCGTGTGTTCCGACTGGAACTGCAACTCGCACCTCCTGCCCTTCAGCCGGGACAGGATCGGACACACCCCGGCCTGCGCCGCCCAACACGGAGGCCGCGCGCCCGCCTGCCGAGCACCCCCACGTGCCCAGCCTGGAATGGGGGCTCTGGACGTGTCACACACAGCGGCTTGAAGGCTCGGAACAAAAAGAAATCAGAAAAGTCTTACTTGGTATTCTTAACGCTAACTACGTGTTGACACGCTGAAATGACACGCCACGTGAGGTTCACGAAATGTACTAAAAATCACCTTCACCTGCTTCTTCTCACCTGTGTTACCGTGGCGGCCAGGAAGTCCCAGTTACAACTGTGGCTCGAGCTGTAGCTTATGGGACGTGACTGTGGGGATGCGCTCAGAGTGCGAAGGCACAGCAGCGCGGGAGGACAGCGTTCGAGACGGAGCAGGAAGGCGGCCACGCCATCGCCCACGTGTGCAGCCCCAAGGGGAAGAGAGAACAGGAACCTCGGCCCGCGGGGAGGGGAGGCCGGGCCCGTTGGGTCACACTCCCGCCAGACACGAGCAAAGACGAGAGCCACACCGAGACCCATCAGGGGAAGGAACGGGGAGACCGCAAACACACGAGCGGTGGCACTTCCCAACGGCCACCACCGCAGCCCCAGGTTCTCGCAGCAAACCCGTCCCTCGAGACGTCGGAAGGGGCGCTGCACGGGGAAGCAAACACTTCCCGACAAACTAACCCGCACCGTGTCCCCGGAAGCCCCAAAGCAAACATGGGAAGACACCCCTCAGGGAGAAGGAAGCCCAGGTCAGAGACAAAGGAAAAGAGAAGCAAACGGTGAACACGAGTGTCAATGTAAACACTTCCTGTCACACGAAGATGCCGTGTGGAGTTTCCACGGAAGGGCAGGGCCACTGAAGTCCCTGCTTCCAGCCTCTGCGGGCAGCGACGATGGCCCCGGTGCCCATCACGACAGGGGCCGATGTGCTAAGGAGGCTGCTCAACTCACGAAGGTAGGAACATTTTCTAAAACCACAACTGGGGAGAAGGAATCTCAGTGAGAAGAAACCCGAGAGAAAGAAACAAGCAAGAAGAAAAACGAGAAACAAAGTGCACCTGCGACGTGGTCGGTTTAAACCACACGCACCGGTGTCGGCATTGACGGAACCGGACCGGTGGCTCCATAAAGACAGGATCACACCACACGCACGGTGGGCCGCGTGCACCAAGGACACTGCAGCCCGTGGCCGCGAACAGGAGACAGAGGGTGTGAGGGAGCCTGGAGGGGCAGCCACCCGAGGGGACAGTGCCCGGACACATCACAGCAGGACCGGGGACACAGGGGCTTCAGTGACAAAAGCCGCTCCTCCGGAAACAGAGGGAGCCTGCAGGGGCAGACCCGGCCTCAGGACACACCCGTGGGAGCACAAGCCTCCCAGAACGGCGTCCGTGGCACTCTCAACGCCCACGGGACAGTTTGGGAAACAAAGGCCAGGACGTGGAGCACCTGCACCTCCAGGCCCGCGCAGGACACAGTGCGTGGCCACCCCACGGCGCTCAGCCCTCGCACGCACGCACACGTGCACCTCATCTGAAGGGCGAGCGAGCGCTGGGCCACCGAGCACATCTCAGTACGAGTCGAGCACTTTCTCTGACCACGGGGGGATTTAAAGACCCACCACGGAAGGAGGAACAGAAAATCTCCTTATCCCGCAACGAAGGAACACGCTTCCAGTAAGGCGACCGGCCTACCCAGCGAAGGCGCCCGCCCGTCGTTCCCACCACAGCCCGCGGACAGGGAGCCCAGGGACAGCACCGGCGGGACCGGCTGCGGAGAGAGGAGCTGGCCCACCTGGCGCCGGACCGGAACTCCTTCATGATGGACTCGCGCTCCTTCTGCGGCATGTCCCCGTGCATGGACGACACCGTGAAGTTGGCTTCTCTCATCTTCTCTGTCAGCCAGTCGACCTGCGGCCAAACCAACAGGCGCGCCGGAAGCTCAGAGACAGAACCAGGCAGTGTTCCGGGTCGTGCCGCGACAGCCCGCGGCACCACTGCCGTGCGCACACAGCCCGAGCGCTCCCTAAACCCACACCCGTCGGGGCGCCTAGGGGGCTCCGTCATCAAGCCTCTGCCTTCGGCACGGGTCCTGCTCCCGGGGTCAGGATCCAGCCCCGCATCGGGCTCCCTGCTCGGCGGGAAGCCTGCTTCTCCCTCTCCCACTCCCCCTGCTTGCGCTCCCTCTCTCGCAGTCTGTCAAGTGAACAAATAAATCTTAAAAAAAGTAAACCCAGACCAATCCTCACTGGATATGCAGGAACTGCACTTGCCCTAGCACGTTATCAAGGCAAAACTCCTCTTATTGTTCCATGTAAATTTCTCAAGAGGGAAAAAAAACGTCTCTCACCGTTCTTGTCTGAAATTTAAATTTGCATCTTTTTTGGACGATGGCCCAACTCCTTCCTCTGTTTCCAGGGAGACGCCAGGGGCTCTCCACTGAGCCTGCACACAAGCATCCCTTGGGGGTCTATAAGACCCAGGCCCAGGTCCCACCTAAAACCAAGAACTCCCGAGACTTCTCTGGTGGGACCAGCATCGACACGTCTGCACAGTCCACAGGACATGCCCGACTGTTCGCTTCTGAGCTGTTTCAGAGAAGGGCTGACCGGCGTCCCTAAGAGAACCAACCTTCCGTTCGGGCCGGAAGGACACTGAACAGCTCGGGCAGCTACATACCTTCCTTTTGGTGTTACAGAAGATGACCGCCTGAGTGATGGTCAGCGTGTCGTAGAGGTCACACAGAGTGTCAAACTTCCACTCTTCCCTCTCCACCGCCACAAAAAACTGCTTGATGCCTTCTAGAGTCAACTCATCACTAGAAGACAAAGACAAGTCCCATGAACACATTCTTCCGCCAAGATCTGCGGGCGGACACAAGGCAAGCACTGCTCCCGGCGCCCGCCTGCTCCACGGCGCCCGCCCTGTCTCAGCCCTCAACAGCCGCTAACCCTCCTATCGTGTATTTTACGGCCACGACACTGATGGACAAAAGCCATCAGCTAGTTGATGAATCGGGAATTACTGGACCAGAAAGGAACGCACATACAAAAGCTGGCTTTTCAAAACAAAAAATAAAATTAAAAATTTTTCTCATTTTAAACCCCAGATACAAGCTATGTGGCTGTGTTCTCGCACCACCCAGAAGCAGGGCGTTCCTACCGCTTCACCAAGATGCGGATGGGGTCGGTCATGAACTTGTTGGTCATCTCTAGGATCTCGTGAGGCAGCGTGGCACTGATGAGCACCACCTGCGTGGCCGGGGGCAAGTATCTGTACACGTCGTAAATCTGCTCTTTGAAACCTGCGGCAAACAGTGAGGCAGGGTGAATTCTGAAGCTGCACACTCCGACTCAGAGGTGGCGACCGTGGGGTCTGAGGCTGTGCGAGGAATCTCCCCCACGGAGCCGGGAAATCCACGCGCTCTGCTCCTCCGCCTCCCCGGTGGGCTCTGGGGGTCTCAGCCCCACAGTTAAGAGCAACAGAAACCCAGCCCTGGGTTGCCCACAACCTCAGTCCTAGCTACAGCCGACCTGGGCAGGACAGAGTTAGCAGGCGAGCGTGTGACAATGCTCTGCCTCCCAGGGCCCCGACAGACCGCGAGGCTGTGACCACACGAACGACAAGAGCTCGAGATCCTCCTTTCCCACCAATTCCCAAAGAACACGGCTGCTGGTGGTCTGGAGGCCTCACCCTGAGAAGTGCTGCCCACGGGACCGGAGCACAAGGAGACACTGGCAGCTTCGTCAGACACTAAGGCCCCAAGTGCCCCAGAGTCACTGTGCGTCCCACTCGGCTCAAGAGCAGCCCCTCAGGACAGCATCAGCCCCCAGGGACCTGGCCACCAGGAGAACCCCGAGAACCCCAGCAGCACTGCTGGACACTGCCTGCTCCACCCATGTGACCCCGATGTCTGGGCAAAACCCCGTAAACCCCGTGGTACGAGGTGGAGACTGAGGCAGGGGGTGTGTGCAGGCAGTGCAAGCACGAAGACACTGGAAAAGGCCCTGGCTCAAGGTGACATTTTCATGACCTGCTTCCACACCGTGCACTAAGGCCACAGCTGTCATCACTGAGGACCAGCACTTGTCTGTCGTCAGACGTGTTTTGGTAGAAACACGTGAAAAGCCAAAAAGTACACAAGTCTAGAAATTCATCTTATTAACCGGTAAGAAGAAAATCAGCCTAGACAACCCATAAGACAACTAGTTAAATAAATGACAGAATACCCCGTTGCCACCAAACCAGCTTCCCTGACACACCGCTATGCCCCGCAATCCGCGGCACGCACGCCCACACGCCCCATCTCAAGCACACGCCTCCGCGTCTGTGCCGACCCCCGGACGCACGGGGCAACGCCATGCCAGGCCGGGCAACGGTGCCCGGTCCTGGCTGCCACCGGCCTCACGCCCACCCCCTAGGCCCCCCACCTGTCCCCAGTATGAGCAAGGTGCAGGTTCACTCCCGTGGCTGCCCCCGGGGCACGAGGCTTTCCGCAGACACCGGGAACGCTTACGTTTGCTCCACGTTTCACCTCTGCTGTGGAAGCACGTTAATGGCTCAAGCTCAGGAGGAAATCTGGCTTCTGGGACTCGTACCTTTATTTAGCATCTCATCTGCCTCGTCCAACACCAACATCTTGATGGCACGTGTCCTCAAACTCCTGCGCCGGATCATGTCTGCACGGCCAGTTGGAAATTCTTAGGTCCCAGGCTCCGGGGAAGCACCAGCCGTTCCACCAGGCTCTGGAGCATTTCGGGGACCTTCTGTCCACTTCTTACATGTCACCCCCACACACTCCAGCACGCAGCCCAGCGAATGGAGAACAATGCTGGGTCGTTGGAGCTTGTCTTCCAAACGCTCCCCGCCCCGTGCCCCACGACTCTTAGATAAAGGCACTTACCAAAGACACGCCCAGGTGTGCCGGCCACTACGTGCTGCCCGTAGTCCAGCTTCCTGATGTCCTCCCCCACATTGGTGCCCCCGATGCAGGCATGGCACTGGACGTTCATGTAGTCCCCCAGAGCGAGCAGGCCCTGAATGGAAACCGGGGTCGCGTCTGGGGCCCGCCCTCTGGTCCACGCTGAAGCCAGAGACCTTGGTGTTTCCCCAAAGCGAAGGGAACCTCTACTCCAATATAAGATGACCACCAAGTATTACTGATTCCATTGTTTATATCGTAAAACAACAAAAAGACCCACCCTCCTCTTCTAGGCTTTTCTGTGCCAAAATGAAGTTCATTTTACTGGCTCCTTTCTACAGAAACAATACATTTTAATTACAAAAAACCCGGACATACATAAAATTTGTAATCCCAGCTCCCCAGAGACAATATTAACATCTTAACATACATTGTGTTTTTATACTGTTAAGTACAAAATAGCAATTATTTTATTAAAACCGATTTTCTACTGAAAAAGATTACACTTCTGAGACTGCAAAAAGCTCTTGGAATCACACCAGCTACACTGAAAGTAACTCAGTATAAGCCAGCAACTCCTGCACATGATTTATAACAAAATGTCAGGGATCAGGAAACAAATTTTAAGGGAACCGAAAAACAGGATTGGATTAAATCAACCTGCTGGCCTCTTCCAACTGAATTAGAAAGCAGGTGCAAAGAGCCCCCCCACCCTAACCCCCAGTGGCTCACCTTCTGGATCTGCACAGCTAACTCTCTCGTTGGGGCCAAGATCAAAGCCTGGGTTTCTCGAACCTGGTGATGGTGAAATACCGTGTCAGGAAACACAATCGTCAGTATCCTCAAGGCAGACTGCGCTATTCAGATGCAGATTTATTCTGAACATTGCTGTGTGGTAGCCACACATCTCATTTCTTTCCTTTTTAGATTTTATTTATTTATTTGACAGAGATCTCAAGTAGGGGGAGAGGCAGGCAGAGAGAGAGAGAAGAGGAAGCAGGCTCCCCACTGAGCAGAGAGCCTGATGCGGGGCTGGATCCCAGGACCCTGAGATCATGACCTGAGCCGAAGGCAGAGGCTTAACCTACTGAGCCACCCAGGCACCCTCCACCTCTCATTTCTGATGGAAGTAAACGAACCCAGATAGAAGGTCCAGTATGAACCAGCAGGATTCTGGCTTTCAGACAAGAATATCCACCAAAATCTCTCTCCATTTAAACAAGGAATTTATGACAGAGTGTTAGTTAGCTCTCATAAAGGCGTAGTTAAAAGTCTCTTAAAAAACCTGAGTCAGGGGTGCCTGGGTGGCTCAGTAGGTTAAAGCCGCTGCCTACGGCTCGGGTCGTGATCCCAGGGTTGTGGGATCGAGCCCCGCATCGGGCTTTCTGCTCTGCAGACAGCCTGCTTCCTCCTCTCTCTCTCTCTGCCTCTCTGCCTACTTGTGGTCTCTGTCTATCAAATAAATAAATTAAATCTTTAAAAAAAAAAAAAAAAACCTGAGTCAGGATGACTGAACAGACATTTTCAAAACCTGTCCTTTTAGAACACCGCGGTTACAGGAGAAAAGAAATATTTCCTAGGATCGAAGAAGGTTCGCTTGAAGAGTGTAAGTTACCTGGATATCCAAACACTGGAGGACAGAAATGCTGAAGGTGGCGGTTTTGCCTGTGCCAGACTGCGATCTGTTAAAGGAAACAGAGACACAGGGGTGAAGAAGGACGGGCTACCTGGGCCCACTCACAGCCCCCTCCCACAGCAGCACTCTGAGGGGCAGGCTGCAGAGGCTCAAGAGGACCCACACCTTCAGGGCAAGGGGTGGGACTCTGCGGGGTCACGGGGGGGTGAGATCAGCAGATGCACCAAGGGACTCAGCGCCGCATCTATAACCCTGACAGGCATTACAGATGGCAGAAAAAGAAATTCCCTTTTCTACCAATGTAATTCTTCTCTACAATTTGGGACTAAAACCATCCTCCAAAAATAATTTTCCTTATAAACAAGTCTTTAAAATCAAGGCAAATCGGGCATAAAGCCCTTGAGAGAGTATTATAAACCGTGCCACGTGCCAACTGGTAAGTAAAACTGCCTAAAAATATGATAGCTTTCTAGAGTAAAGGACACAAAAACAAAAACAAAAAAAGACAGACACCCTATGGCGAGTCTGTGGAGAAGGAGAAAAGCGTCCTCCCAACGCACTCAGCTGACTAGTCCCTAACCCCAATCAGCGCCAGGGACGTACTGAGCAATGACGTCTCTTCCTTTAATTATCTGCTTGATGGCTCGCTGCTGGATGGCTGACGGTTTCTCAAAACCTGTGAAAAGAAACAGAAAGTTGGAAAGTTAGTTCTAACCATGTGGACGCTGAAAGCTCCTTGGGGCGCAGACAGTATTGTTTTTTTAAGCCCCACCTCACCCCTTCTAACCCAAATCCAACACACCCAAGCACTGAAGAAACAGCTGCGGAATGGATTGGGCTGAACTGTATTTTTATACTAACATGCATCTTATTCGCACCGACGAAATCCATAAAACAAACATTGTTACACAGAGACCCCAGTTAGATTACCAAAAACCCCAACGTGTTAATGGTGGCACTCCTGAGAATGGGTGGAGAGGCTCGCCGCCGTTTACTCCAATTCCTCTTGCACTGACGTTACAACAGCCTGCATCGCTGTGTACCGCCCTGCTACTAGTGGAAAATGAACCCAACAGCACTGTCGCCACCCCTCTGCCTCTGGATCAGTGTGCATGAGGTTCGTGCCGTCTATACTGGCGCTGACTCCACAGCTCGGGGATTCTGCTGGGGCCCACGCTGTGCTCCCCCCACGACTGATGCAGCCTCCTGAAGTACGACACCACGCCCTCCAACACAGCCAGTACCAAAGACTGAGGCTTCAAGTCTTATCTTCCAAGTAAACAAAAGCTTATATACAAAAAAAGTATTTTACTTACTTCTGCGTAGTCTTTAAGACGTAGGACGGATTTCCCGTCTAACGTTAAAACAGTAACAGATGATTTAAAACCCTCGTGATGACCAGCACACGGATGGGAAACTAAATACAGCATTTGGGGCAGGGGTGTCCTGGGCGCCAAGAGGCAGGCAGGACTGTCAGCCTCACTACCAGACTGGGCTGCAGTGGCCCTTCTCACCTCCCATCCCTTTGCCCTGTCTAAACTGCGGTAATATCAAGGACTGCTGGGTAAAACGCGGCCCAGCCCCATGGGTTAGGCAAAGATGCTGATCGCTCCATCTGCATCCCAACTCCACCTCTTCCCAGACTCCAGACATCTCCAGGAAACGGCTCGTGGGCCCCTCAGACTCACCTGCCTCCAAGTGCTCCCCACCTATGCAAATGGGAGCACCACCCACCAGCTGCTCACAACACCCAGGAATCCTCTTTCCTCTGCTGCTCACATTCAACCCATCTCCACCTCAACACCATCAACTCTGCTCAACTCATGCCCCTCATCCCTCCCCTGCCTCACCTCTCACCTCCCTTCATGTCCACACACTCCCAGAAAACCTCCAAAAGTGCAAATCTGACCCTGTCATTCCCCTGCTTAAAACCCTCCAGTGGCTGGGGTGTCAGGGTGGCTCAGTGGTTGGGAGTCTGCCTTCGGCTCGGGTCAAAACCGAGGTCCTGGGATCGAGCCCCGCTTCGGGCTCCCTGCTTGGTGGGAAGCCTGTTTCTCCCTGCTCCCACTCCCCCTGCTCGTGTTCCCTTTCTGTCAAATAAGTAAAATCTTAAAAAAAGAGAAAGTTATCTTAAAAAAAACAACCCTCCAACGGCTTCCCACCGCACCTAAAAACAAAATTCAAACTCTTCATCGCCTCGGAGGGTGCTCTGCAAGGTCTGGCCCTGTCGGCCCGGCGTCCCTGGGCTCCCACCTCCGAGGGCACCCGACTCCGAGCTGCAGGCTCCTGGCACCAGCTGCTCCCTCTGCCCGGCGCTCTCACAACGGGCTCCCCAATCCAGGCCTCAGCTCAAATGTCAGCCGGTCCTGGGAGCCCCCTTATCGGTCGGCCCCGCTACTCCCCTCACGCTGCCCCTTCGCAGCCACCACCCCTGCCCGACGCGAGCTGGGCTCCAGGCTGCGCTTCTCCCAGAAGCCACTCAAGCTCCCTTAGGGCACG
Organism: Taxidea taxus jeffersonii; assembly: GCA_003697995.1. Classification (NCBI taxonomy): domain Eukaryota; kingdom Metazoa; phylum Chordata; class Mammalia; order Carnivora; family Mustelidae; genus Taxidea; species Taxidea taxus. The sequence goes on along the minus strand of RCUC01160416.1, from coordinate 33,708 downwards.
AGCCTGCCGGGGTCAGTGGTAAACCCTCAGGGCCCAGACAGCGCGGGTCCCCAGCACCTGCCAGCTACAAGCCCGTTACGGCGGCAGGAGTGACCCCCCAGCGCCCGAAGACTTCAGAGCCCTCGCCGGGCCCGGCGCCGAGCTGTGCACCCAGAACGACGCGCCGGACGACAGCGACGCGGGGAGGGCGCTGCGTGCCGGCGGGGGTCGCCCGTCCGCGGCCCCGGAACTCCCTCCTGGCCGCGCCCCCGCCCTCCCCGCCCGCGCCCCGCGGCCCCGGACCGTAGGCGTAGATGCCGCGCAGAAGGTCCTCCCGCAGGCCCATGGTGTCGAATGTGGGCGTCACGTCCACCTCCTCGCTGGTCTCGAATTCCACTTTGGTCATGTCTTCCTCTTTGAGCAGCCGCTTCCGCGCCGACCCCGAGGTCGCCATCGTGGCCGTGGCCGCCATGATCCCGAGTCTGCTGAGAGCCGAGCGCGCGCCGCAGCGGAAAGCGGAAGCAGGGCCGCGCGCCGCCGGCGCCAGGAACTGACGCCACCGCGCGCGTGCGTACGAGCGTGCGTCGGGGCCGCGAGCTTCTCTCCACGCGAAGGGGGAAACGGGGCTGACTTCAGGGAGAGGGGCGGTGCTGCTGCCGCTCTCGCGCGATTTAAGCTCCCGCGGGATCGCGCCAGGGACGGAGCCCCGCCCAGGCCCTATAAATGCGGCGGAGGCGGTGGGGAGCCACGTGGGTTGAGCTCGTCGCGGTGTGCGGGCCGCCCGGTGCTGGTGCTGGCGGGCCCGGAGTGCCCCGCCGCCGCGGGAGGCGCCGCGTCCGCACCCTCCTTCCCCCGAGGTTAGGGTAGCGCAGCGCCGTCGCCGGTGCAAAACCTCACGCCAGCGCGCGCTTTTTGGGAAACCCCGCGTGCGCTCTGACCCGTTGGCCGGGCGCAGCCCCCGTGCGGCGTGTGTGTGACGGGAGCGCCCCAGGGGGCGGGCGGGCGGACGGGGCTGCTCCTCCCGGCGCTCCGGCCCGAAGGCGGGGTCCGCCCGAGCGGAGCGCACGTCGCGGGTGTCCGGGCGGATGGTCCGAGCGCCTGAAGCCGACCCTCCGCTGTGAACCGGGGCTCCGCGGGCCTCTGCGAGCGCGTGCGGCCGCGTGGCAGAGCGCCCGGGGTGCCCAAGACGCGAGCGTCTCGTGCGGAACCGCCCACGGGGCGATGCTGCGTCGGGCCCTCCGCGCGGGGGAGCGCGCCAGCGGAAGACGGCCACGTGGAGTCGAGTCGTGGGACAGGCGAGGACGGCTGCCCCGGCACTGTGGAGGGGTTTCCCACCTTAGTCACCATCCCCCCGGGCTCGGCCTTGGCCTTCCCCCTTGCGGCCGTTTTCCTGCCCAGGTCCGTGCCCCGTGTTTGAACGCACATCCAAAAAGCCTCTTCCTTTTGTTTGGGGCCAGTGACTCTTTGTAGGGCCAGAGTCCATGCAAGGACAAGAGCTTTGGGGGCAGGGGCGTGGTCGTCCATGCAGTGTCTCCTGAACAGGGAACAGCGGGGAGCAAGGCTGGCTTGGTCTTTGTCCCTGAGGTCACTGTAATCCGGTGGGATGACACCCTCCCCCAAAATAGTGTGTGAAGTGAGGTGCGGGACACGCAGGGGCTGCACCCGAGCCTAGCAGGCAGGTCCCCCTTGGTGACCTCGGGGCCTCTGGGAGGGTAAAGAGGGTACATCCACTCTAGGGAGCTTGGGGCTGCACGTGGGTTCAGTCGATGGGGACAGACGGCCCCTGGCCATGGCAGCCGGGAGAGTCCTGCACCAGTTTCCACAAAGCCTGTGCAACGCACACCACTGGGTCTGTAGATAGGGAGCAGGATTTGCTTTATCCCGGGTGGGAAGTATAACCTAGTCACTTGTGCATCAGGAACAGACTTGTTTCCTGCTTGTATTTACGCCTGCAGCTAGGTGGTGGTGGGCGTAAGCATCTGCCTGCAGCCGGGAATTGACAGCCCGCTGCTCCAACGTCCCGTTAATGTCTCCATTAACCTCCATAATGTCTCCGGAAACCTCAATTCCAATTCCAGCTACAAGGTGCAGACTAGAAATGGCCCCGCTCTGAGAACCCTAACCTAAAAGATGGATTTGGAGGGCTTGTCACCCCTGGGCTCCCCATCCCAGGGCTTTCAGTTGCTGCAGGGGACCCACCCATTTCTGTTAGCGCCTCTGCCTCCTGCACTCCCTTCCCACTCCATTTCTGTTTTGGGGAAGGTCGTTGCCTTATTACCTGATTAGACTAATCTCAGGGAGGGCAGGGCCCTGACTGCTTTTTCCCCATCGCCATCCAGCACGTAGTAGGTCTGCCTGGATGTCTGGAGCGGAGGGCAGGAGGAACACAGGATGGGTCCTGCTGTCTGGGAGATCCCCAAGCTCATCCTCAGCAATGGGGAAGACAGGAACAGAACTGTGGGCTACACCACTGGAGACTGCCTCCTTTCCTCCGTATCTGGGTTGGACTCGGTGGAGACAAAGTGACTGGTCTTGTCCAGGGCAGGAGGTTTGGGTGCAAGGCTGCTGGGCTGGGCTCCCTTGAATCTGAGGGGCTGTCCCCAGAGGTGGACTTCCTGCCAGAGGTCCCTGCCCATCACCAGGAGGCATGGCCCTCTCTAGCCCCACCTAGTCAGGGCAGCAGCTTACTAAGCTCCTGAACCCACTGGCTGGACCCAAGACTACACACTGCTGGCGTCCAGCATTTGGGCGGCAGAAGTTCAAGACCATCTCAGGTGCAGGCACTGTTGCAGGTGCTGGGGGGGCCGTGGACAGGACAGATGGCGCTGCCTCGCACAGCTTGTGTCCCGTAGGAGGGCATAAGCCCTACAAAGCTTGCAGACCAGTAAGATAATCGCAGGTCTTATAACCGCGTGATGCAAAACAGAAAAAAAGCAAAGTGGAAGAGAGTTGGTGGGTTGCTGATTTACAAGGTGACTGGAGGACGGTGCTCTGCAAGTTATTAAAGGAGGTGGCCAGGGCAACACCCCAGGGAGGAGTCTTTCAGGAAGAAGGGACCGTGAGTGGGAGGACTCCCGGACAGGCGGGATTGGTGCAGTCGACAGCCAAGGTGGTTGTGGCATCGTGAACGTGGGCAAGTGGGGTGAGAGAAGAGGTGAGCCAGGCCAGATCATAAAAGGTCCCACGGGGGTGCCTGGGTGGCTCAGTGGGTTAAAGCCTCTGCCTTCACCTCAGGTCATGATCTCAGGGTCCTGGGATCCAGCCCCACATCGGGTTCCCTGCTCGGCAGGGAGCCTGCTTCCCCCTCTCTCTCTGCCTACTTGTGATCTCTATCAAATGAACAAATAAAATCTTTTTAAAAAAAGTTCTCCCAGGCTGTGAGTGCATTTGGGTGGCCACAGGAGCCGCTTCAGGGTGGTCTTTCTTTGAGAAGAGAGAAACACGCTCTGATAAGCAGTGTAGAAAGTTGACCTGGTTGAGGCAAGAGGTCATCCCCCTGGCCCGAGGGGGATGTACAGGCAGACGGGCTGTCAAGGCTCGAGAGGACTAAGGTGGACTCCTGGGTGTCTGGTGCAAGCATCTGAGTGGCCACAGGGTGAGACGGGGAGGCCATAGGACAGCAGTGTGGGGTAGCTTGGGGGCAAAGCCGATAGATGGTAGACCCCAGGAGTACAGGCGCACACCGTCGCAGCAGCACGACTTGTGATCACCAGGATGCAGGGACAGCCCCGTGTCCGTGGAGGCATGAGCGGGTAAAGACAATGTGGTCTGTCCGCACAACGGGGGGAGTCATTCGGCCACTCTGCTGAGTGAAAGAAGCCGGACACAGGTCACACAAGTACGATTCTACGAGATGTCCAGAAGAGGCAGACCCGTAAGCAAGTAGACGAGTGGTCCCAGGGAACGTGGGGAAGAGCTGCTCGATGGGCCTGTACAGGGCTGCTTTTTGGGGTGGCAAAAACGTGCTGGTTAGCGGTGATGTTTGCACGGCACTGTGAAGGGTTCACGTTCAAACGGTTAATTTTAGGGGCGACTGGCTGGCTTGGTAGGGCATTTGGCTCTTGAGCTCAAGGTTGTGAGTTCAGGCCCCACACGGGGCATGAAGCCTACTCAAAAAAATAAACAGAAAAGAAAGGGACGGGTGTTGTGCTGTGTGAATTTCACCCGATTTAGCCGGGTTAGATGGAGATGCCTAGACGGGCAGGTGGGGCTGGCAGGCAGGTGTTTGCGTGTCAGGATATGGAAAGTAACAGAGAACGACTGGTCTGACCTGCTCCTGTGGGAATGGCTGCTTCCTGCCCTCCTCAGCCCACTCTGCGTTGGCCTGGGCCAGAGATGGGTGTGGGGTCCACACTGCCCAGTCTGTGCCCCAGAAGCCAGGCTCACAGCCACACCCAGCCCCGCCCCGGGGACACGCACTCCTCCACCGTGGGGTTGAGAACCTGCCTAGAAATTCTGGAATCCTCCCCAGCGTTCGTCGGAAGAGCATAGTCCCCATTTCCCGTGTGTCAGCCTCTACCCAAAACCTGCCCTTGCAGGGCAGTGGGAACCGTCGCCGCCGCCGTCCTCCACCTGCACTCCGGTCCTCTGGACCTGCGTGTGTCTAGCCCTGCCTTTCCACCTGCTGACGGCATCCTGATGGCAAGGCAAGCCCAAAGGCCCCCCACGCCAGCCCCCTACGTTGTATGGAGAAGGCGTCACCCACAGGTGCTCTGTGGCTGGCCCCAGGGAGCTCACGAGGACTATGGATCGCTGCTTCGGGATGTGGTCACTAGGTAGTGCTGTCCTCGTGCCGCCTGGACCCCCCAGCCCAGCCCCACTCCTTCGAGTTCCCCAGAAGACACTCTTTCAACCAAGCCAAGGTTACCAGAAACACCGCTTTCTTGACCTTGGATGTGTGGAAACATGGTCAGTCCGGGTCCCCCTGATGATGCGGTGGTGACAAAGAAATGGCTTTTGCTCTCCTGCGCTCACGGCCCTTCGGGAACTGGAGGCTTCCTCAACTCTGTTCCTGAAGCTCTCGGTACTGCTGTTCTTTTCAGCAGAGCCACCGGCCTCCTCTCTGACTTAGAATGATGGCATTTCTTTGAGTTTTCTAGAACTATCTAGAACTCTCCACGCACCAGGTATGGTGAGAAATGCTTTCCAACACCAATGATACAGGTGCCCCTATGAACCCCACTGCCAAGGAAAGAAAGCCAAGGCTTAGGAGTTTAAATGTCCTACCATAGCGGAGAGCAGGGCCGCAACTCTGGGCTGAGAGCCTGCGTCCGTGTCTGACCTCGGATCTGTGCTCTGGCCACTCCCCCTGACCCCTGCTCCACCCTGGGCAGCCTCAACCTCGTCCTTCTCCTCACCAGGCAGGAGGTTTGAGTTCTGGTTGCTGTTCTGCCATCAACTGGCTGTGTGACCTTGGGGACCGACCCTTGTCTGTTGGGATGATAATCCTTAAGGTCCTTCCTGCTCAGTCCATGAACTTGTTCCTTGACTAGTCTCTGCCTCGGTGGGAACCAGGCACCCAACCAACTGTTTACCCATTCACCCAACCCATGTGTATGGAGCATCGCTGTTCTGGGGGTGGGGACGCAGCAGAGAACAGGAGAAACAAGAATCCTCATCGTCTGGAGGCTACGGGCTCATGGAGGGGAGGCAGGCAAGAAGCCAGCAAGTAACTGGAATGTATCATATATTAGGATGCAACGCGTCCGACACAAACGAATAGGGTAAAGGGGAGGGTGAGCCAGGGTGGGAAGTCCATGATTTTAAGTAGAATGGCCTGGAAAGGCCTCTCCAAGAAGATGGCTCTTGCGTGGATTCCGGAAGGAGGCAAAGGAAGGGGGGTTTCAGGCAGAAGGAACCACAAGTGCAAGGGCCCTGGGGCTGGAGTGTGCCTGGAGCTTTTAAAGACTTTCAAGCTGCCCTTGCGTACCAGACAGGTAAATGGTATGACAGCAGCAAGTACGAGGTAAGCAGGGCCCTGTGGGTCACAGTGAGGACGGAGGGAATGACATACCCCTGCTCACCCTTAGATAGTATCCCTCCGTCTGCAGCACCAAGCATTGGCTTTGGGGGGCATGGCAGAGGTCAGGGTACAGCGGTGCCAATGCTGAGCAGTGACCAGATTCTGGATCTATCCTAAGGCAGAACAGCCAAGAATTTCGCCTCCCTCCAAATAGTTGCTATTGAATGATGACTTTGGTGGGTCCGTTGAATTGCTTCCATACTGGCCACAAAGGGTCGTGAGAACCAAGTAAGAGCTCCAGCTGAATCCTGATCTTCCTGGATTTTTCTGAGGGGTTTACGCTATGCCGGGCTGACTGCTCCTGGAGGAGAGAGGATTCCCTGCACCCCAAGATTCTCCATCATCCTCTGGGTCACTGCCACCCGAGGTTTCCTAGGGTTCTCACAAAAGCAAAACAGACTTTTGCACGTGTCCTCCACGCCGTGAGAACGGATTGGCTCCTGAGGGATATGCGGAGACCCAGTGTAAGGCGCGGGCTCTGTGGGCAGGGCGGGGAAGGACAGACCTGCCAGACCTGCTCATCTGCCTGCCGTTCAGTCTCAGGTCAGCCATCACTTCTCCGTGACAAGGACAGCAAGGGCATGGAGCCTGTCCCCGGGAGAGCAGGTCAGCCTACCGGGGGAGGGAGAGAGGCTGGGATGGGGTTCCAGAGCCACCCCCGGGGGGAAAAAGGGTCTTCTGTCTCATGAGGGGGGAATATGCCTGTTTTGTGGATGAGAGGAGGAAGCAGTTTGTCCCCTTTGGCTTGGTGAAAGGACTCGAACGTTCTCTGGCTGCTGAGTGCCGCCTACATTGGCAGCACGGGCCGTGATGGATGAAAGGCGGCTCTGATGTGGGCTCTTATCGCTACATGGTTCTCCCAGGTGGAAGAAGGGGAAGGAGGGTTCTTCGAAGTGCAGCTGCCTCTACCGGTGGGGTCAGGACACAGCCAGACATTTCCAGTGGAGCGCTGGGCTGGGCTCTTTGCTGAGCGGTCACTCAGCTGACGCCTGGTGGCCGTGCGTCTCACCCATCGTGCTTCTGGGTTTTTTCTAAGCTCTCCCGTACTTATCCCCTCCCGTCTGGAGCCCTGCGTGTGTACGTGTGCGTGCGCGTGTGCTTTCTCCTTCCCTCTGCTGCAGGCGAGGGAAGACTGAGCCCTGGGCTATGAGGAGGCACGGGCAGGCCCGGCAGGAGGACCCCCGACTCAGATGCTCAGGGCTCCTGTGACCTTGGGTTCCCTCTGGAATGGCTGCAGGGTTAGAGAAGACGTTTTAGAGTTCAAACTGTGCTGAGAGATCTCTGGGGTAAGTTTCATTCACTGGTAGGACTAGCCCCTGTTTAAATCGGGACTGAGTTGCAAACCCCCCCCAAAAATTGGGGGTTTCGCCGGAAGCCGCTTCGGTGCACAAAGAACGGCCTGGAGCGGCTGCTGCTCGGTTTCACCACTGACACCCGACCCCAGCGTGGCCGGGGGTCCCAGGAGCCGGCCGGGTTGGTTGGGGTGTAGAAAGCCCCCGAGAGACCCCTGTCTTCAGCTGCCCCAGCGAGACAGCAGGTGGCATGAACTGAGCCGGCTGTCTGTGTTCACCATGATGGGGGCGGGAGTCTACAAAAAGTGAGGTGTTCTCAGAAGGGCCGCCGGAGTCCAGCGGAGATGAGGGCCGGGTCGGAAATGCAACGGACCCAGAGCTCACCACGCAATGAGGAGTGCAGCCTGGGGTCCTGCTTTTTTCCACCCCAGCATGGTCCCCCCCGCCTCTGCTGAGCTTTCTCTAGTGCAAGTCCTAGGGAGTTCTGGGTGCTTTCTTCAGCTCTGCGGACGTCCGCGGTTTCTTTCTCTCGAGATGAGCAGCTAGTGGGGCAAGTCCTCGAGACCCTCCCTCGTTCTGTGACGGGGGCAGAGGGGGTCGCTGGGTCCCGCGCGCCCTGTACCAGCCCATCGGTCTCAGGGCTCATTTACTATTTTTCAAAGTGTCTGGCGGAAAGTGTTGACCTTTCTACCTTTCCTTATTTTGTGGCTATTTATTATTTATGTGTTTATTTACAATTCTGGTTTCTTTGGGAGGAGCTGGGGCAGAGAGATTCTGAGTCTTGCTTTATTGGGTACCTTTACCACCTGGACTGACTTTATATGTGGTATTGGACCCAGATTCTGAGCCGGACGCGGTGGGAGGCAGCTGTCCCCATGCCGAATGTCACCGGTTCATTGCAGACACCTTCACTCACGTGGAGAAGTGCTCCTGGGGGTGCAGGGCAGCGGAGGGGTGCGCGGATGCCGGAATGAGCGAGAGCAGGGGATGGAAAGGCAGAGGCCAGGAGGCAAGGTCGGGGGGAGAGGGCGGAGCTTGGCTGGGGGCCCCAGATGGCCTGGACACCTGCAGGCCCAGCTGGGACTACCAGAAAGCAGGGCAGCTCCCCAGGAGACCTCCACACCACCCGCCTCCTCTGCATCCTGGCAGGGAAGGAGCCAGAGGGAAGCAGGGTGTGGTTACCAGCAGCTCTGGGATCTTTTCATTAAAAAAAAAAACTTTTATTAAAACATAATTCCTCTACTACACAATTCACCGATTTAAGGGGTGCGATTTATGGCTTTTAGTAGATTCAGGTGTGAGCAACCATCACAGTCGGGTGGGCCCACGACGTGGTGGGTAGCTATGCCACGGTTCCTTCTAGGAACCTGCTTCCAAGCCCTGAGGAAGTGTCTGTAGTTACTGAGCAAACCAGAGGTCAAAGATCTGTCAAGTGATTTCCTGGATCGAAACTTATTTTTTTTCTTTTTCTTTCCATTAGCCTTTGGGGCCTGAACTTTGAGTTCTGGAGCAACTCCGGGCTGGAGAGAGCAGGAAGCCCATCTTGGCGCGGGTTTGGCCAGCTATTCCCGCCCGGCCCGATCCTGCCCTGCAGCCTACAGGGAAAGAGACGGGCAGCGGCAGCAGAGCCACGGCTGGCCACGGAGGGGCACCACGGCTGGCCACGGAGGGGGCTCCAGATCCCAACCCCCCGCGAGGAGCTGCTGGGAAAACAAGAGTGAGCATTTCTCAGTGAGCACTTTCTGTAGCCTGGGTTCCTCGGACGGACTGGGGCGTGGGTGCATTCATGGAGATGAGATCCTCCAAACACCATCTCCCATTTTTCTGAGTTTACACCGGTTGGTTTGCTCGGCTTTCTAGCATTTTTAGTGGACAGACCTCTTCCAGAGGCATCTGACTCCAGCTGGTCCAGCTTGTTATTCCAAAGGAAAATAGCCAAATCCCAGGAATTCAGGGTTCTGAGAGAAACGTCTCCATCTGTGCCCAAGGACCTCACCACAGCACCGAGGGGGGTGGAGGAAAAGTAGAAACAGCCTAATTCTGGCCACGGGGGCATTGGTAGAAGTCACCTGTAGCTTGTTTGTATCATTGAATCCAGCACAAGTTAACAAAGGGAGGAGACTTTGTAAGCGGCTAAACCTCAGGAACAAGTGGAGTGTAGCGCTGTGCCCAGCGTGACTCTGTTTAGAGAGTTAGAGTCAACAGGGAAGACACCGTTTATGTTCAGCTGCTCTTCGCACAAGGAATCGTGTAAAAGCGGGCATCTGTTTGCAGACGCACCCACACGTGGGACACGGCCCGACAGCTCCCTCTGGGTGCAGGGCGAGGGCCAGGCTGCAGCGAGCAGGACTGAGCCCACTCTAACCATGCATTCACACAGATATGTTGTCTGTTTGTGGGACTCTTTAAATAGCTTGAACTAGGGGCATCTGGGTGGCTCGGTGGGTTAAGCCTCCCACTCTTGATTTCAGCTCAGGTCATGATCTCAGGATTGTGAGATCGAGCCCGGAGTCAGGCTCCACACTGGGCTCTCTCAATGTCTTAAAATAAACAAAAACAACAACAACCAAAAAAAACAAGAAAAATATGCTCGAACCAGCCCAGGATTTAAATGCATTTTAGAACTGTTTAGATGGAAAATGTTCTAATAACCCTGTGCCAGGGCCAGGAGGGAAGGGAGAGACTTAGCCGGGGGCTCATTGCAAAGCTGGAGGCACCTGGGGTGAGCTCCGTGGCGGGAGGCTGGGTGGTGCCCTCCCAGGTGCTCCCAACAGAAGGTCTTGGATTTTAGGTTAGTCAGCATCAACACTCCCTGCCCCAGAGCGGTTGGTCAGGAACTTGGAGGATGCGCCGCTCCATGATCTCTACCCAGACAGACCAAGAGCCTGTGGCCCCAGCCAGAGGGTCTGCCCAGGCCCACTGCAGCTGAGCCCCTTCGGAGACCTGCCAACCGAGAGGTGGCAGCCCGTATTACTTACTCGGAGTCCTTGGTTTTTGTTCTAAATTGTTTTCTAGTGCACTCTTGCCAAGTGTCACTCCCTAGCACATGCCCTGAGTGTCTTGGGACGGGTGTCCTGGGGAAAGCAGTGGGCTTTCCGTGCACACACGCCTCCCCCCAGCCTGCTTCCCACCTGTTCCCCTCGCCCCGCCCTCACCATGGCCTGTGGGCACCTCCTCTGGTTGCCGGGGGGCTGGATGTGCCATGAAACCCCCACGATTGTCCCAGGCAGTGTCCCTGAAGCTTCTGCCGTCCTCATCCCTAAGGAGCCGTCTTAGAAGACGTTTCCTCCCTCGCCGTGCTCCCGTGAGATCGTCCTATCACAGGTGTGCTGAGTGTGTTCATGCACAGCTGAGCTCTGAACGTGTAAGGGCAAGAATTTCGGGGGGCTCTATCACCCCCGTTGAGAATGCTTGTTCTGGACCAAGCTTGTAAACCAGCTCCCCAGGGCCAAGGGCAGTTTCCTGGCTTCAAAGGCAAACTCAGTGCCCCGATGCCCAGAGAAGCCAGTTCTTGTTCTTCTCCGGAGAGAGGAATTGATGTGAAATCAGCAAGAGGGATGGCTAATCGGCGCCCCCACCTAGGTCACGGGGCACCAGGGCCAGGGCAGCATCACCGCCCTCTCCAGACCGGTCACTTCCCTTCCTGCTGCCCACCCATGACTTGGGGCGAGAGGGTTGGACTGGAAAGGCCCCCGCGGGCCTAGAGGCTGTGTCCTCGGGTCCAGCCATCCATGGCCGCCCTCTCCTTCCAGCGTTCCTGGCCTCAGGGCCATGGCGGTGCTGCACCGGACGGAGTCCACGCTGACTGCGCTGGACGAGGACGCGCTGTGGGAGCTGCTGGAGAGCCACCGCCACAAGATCGTGCGCAGCATCTGCCCCAGCCGCCTCACCCCCTACCTGCGCCAGGCCAAGGTGCTGGACCAGCCAGACGAGGAGGAGGTGCTCCACGGTCCCAGGTTCACCAACACCGTCATGAGAGTCGGTGAGGACCCCCAGGCCCACACCACCGGCCTCGGTCCCCTCCCCGCCACGCCAGCTCCACACAGGCTGTGCCATGAAGCCTGCGACCCGGCAGGGAGTGCAGGACTTTAAGGACCCGCATTCCAGGCATGGGGACCCTGTAGTTCCTTCCCAGAGCTGCCGTAACAGGTGACCAGCCCAGGATGGCTTAGACCAGTGGAGACATATTGGCTCATAGTTTGGGATCCAGGTGTAGGCTCTAGGGGCACGTCCCTCCCTGTGTCTTCCTGATGGCCCGAGCTGGCCCTCAGCTTGTGGCCACATCCCTCCAGGGTCTGCCTCTGTCCTCACGTGGTCTTCTCTGTCTCCTCTTCTGTCTCATGGTGCACTTGTTACTGGATTCGGTGAATTCAGGACTCCCTCCTCTCCCTGATAACCCAGGATGATCTCATCCGCAAAGACCCTTTTCCAGATTAGCTGCCATTGGCAGGTTCCAGGTGGAGGTTCCTTTCTCGGGGAAGGGGGCACAATTCAACCTACTCCAGATGTCTTCAGAGCCAATTCTGTGAGTCTGACTAGCCATGTTCATTCACTGAAAGCCAAGGAAGCTAACAGCCTCTCCCTGTCAGAATTTTAGGAGATCGGATGAGACAGTTTATAAGACGCTCACCTCCAAGCCGCGGCCGTAGGAAGCAGGCAGTAAAGTGGTCGCTATGAACATTATTCTGTTTCTGCCTGATGTTTATGAACCTCAGATCCAGGAGAAAGGAATCCAAGCCACTAAGTTGGGCTGAGAGCCACGGGATCCGGGAGGCGGGCTCGCTGGGACTCGGGCCCTGGGGCACTGTCCTTTGCTTCTTTCGTCCCATGAGATCTGTACAGGGTCCGCGCATGTCCACCAGCATGGCTGGGAGGTCTTCAGAGCAAAGGTCACCTTTTTCCTTCTTTTATGGCCAACTCTTGGCACTTGGGTTATAGTAGCTTCTCAGGGACTATGAGCCTTGCCCTTCTGGAGGCTGGCTGCCGACATATCCGTTAAAGGACCCAGAAGAGCAATGAGGGCACCCGCCCCCAGGGATCCCGAAAAACTGCTGTCACCTCCTGATCCCTAGATGTGCGAGGATTTCCTCCCCCTCTGCATCCTGCATCCTGAGGGAAACCCACCCAGAGCCTCACGACCTGACACCATTCTCTTACCCAAGGACACTTGCTGGATTTGCTGAAGACACGAGGGAAGAACGGAGCCCTTGCCTTCCTGGAGAGCCTGAAGTTCTACAACCCAGACATCTACACCCTGGTAACCGGTCTGCAGCCCAAGGTGGACTTCAGCAACTTCAGTGGTGAGGGCTGGGTCTTGGGGGTGGGGGTCCTGGGCACAGGCTTCTTTGGAGCCTCTGGGTTCTAGTGCCTGCATGCTCTTGCTTCTCCTGCTAACCCCCCCAGCACTCTGGGGGTGAGGACATCCCCACTAACCGTGTGTGGGTGGCAGGAGAAGGAGCCCGTGGCCTCTGGATCTAAAAGAAAAGATCTTGGGGCACTTGGGTGGCTCAGTCACTTAAGCATCTGCTTTTGGCTCAAGTCATGGTCTTAGGGTTCTGGGATCGACTTCTGTATCAGGATCCCATTCAGTGAGGAGTCTGCTTCTCCCTCTCCCCATTGCTCTCTCTCTCTCTCTCTCTCTCAAATAAATAAAATCTTAAAAAGAAGAGAAAAGAAAAGATCTGTCCCTACTTATACAGTACCAATGGGAACTCCTCTTGGGGCAGAGAATCTGCACCTGGAAGATGCAGGGAGAGGGCAAGTATGGCCTTTCCCTAGAAACGCTCCTGAAATGGCCTTAGCCTTGGCCGTGTGCTTACATAGAGGGGACAGCCAGGTCCTGGGGCAGCTTCTGCGGGAGAGGCCCCTGCCGGAGGGGAGGAGGAGTGGAGCCGGCAGCCGTCTGCACCTTCGCTCAGCCGGAGGAGCGAAGATTGAGCCGACCTGAAGGGAAATAAGGCCATTTTTTGTTCACTGAGTGATTTCAGGCTTCTGTGCAGGAGCTATAGAAAGACTTTGGTATGCAAAGGGCAGGACCAGCATCACTCAAAACTGGATGGGAAAACCTTTCTGCCTGTTTGGTATTGTAGACCGTGGGACGTTAGTTAGAGTTCTATCATATGGATTTTTATCCCTTGTTATGTCTCTCGTAGGATGACATGGAGAAGAGCTGGCAGGAGCACACCTTAGCTGATGAAGGGGAGCTGGGTCTACACAGCAGGGTCCCCTGGGGAGGCTCAAGGGGGTAATCCTGGTTCCACAGTCACCAGTCATGCTATTTATATAACCAAAGTTGAGCCCGGCTGAGCCCGGAAGTTTCTAAGGAGACCCACAGATTAGGGTGGGGGACTCCTGCTTGAGGGTCTGGGCAGACGTAGCAAAGCCCCTGGGGGCCAAGGAGGGAGGCACGATGGCCCACCTGTCCCTTGTCCGCAGGGCTCATGGAGACGTCCAAGCTGACCGAGTGCCTGGCCGGGGCCATCAGCAGCCTGCAGGAGGAGCTGAGCCAGGAGAAGGGGCAGAAGGAGGCCCTGCTGCGGCGTTGCCAGCAGCTCCAGGAGCACCTGGGCCAGGCGGAGACCCGCGTCCAGAGCCTGGCCCAGATGGAGGCCGACCACGACCGCATGAAGCGCGAGGTCAGCGCCCACTTCCACGAGGTGCTGAAGCTCAAGGACGAGATGCTCAGTCTGTCCCTGCACTACAGCAACGCGCTGCGGGAGAAGGAGCTGGCCGCCACGCGCTGCCGAAGCCTGCAGGAGGAGGTGCGGCGTTGCCCTTCTCCCCGCCCCCCTGCACCCCCCACTCCCGCCCCCGGCTCGTGTGTCTGTTGTGGCACAGGGACGTGGATTCCTGTTTCCAGTAGTCTGTAACATACTACTGTCCCGAAGGAGTTTCCTCAGATTGTCCCAGATTTGGTCAGGGGGAGCCCCTTGAATGTCCTCCGTGTCCTGTGGCACGGCCCCTCGTTTTCTGAGCACAGACTCCCTTGCTGGTATCTTGAGAGTTCCCAGGATCGTCTCGTCCCCACCCTGCCCCAGCTCTGGGCTCAGCCATTTCCCTGAAGGGCCCTGGATTCTTGCAGAGACCAAGATCGGGGCCATAGGGGTGCTCACTGCTCCTGGGGTGTCTTTGCTACTTGGCCCTTTCAGCAGACAGAGCTAGGAAATGTGCACATAAACACGCCCGCACACAGACACGCACAGATACGCATACAGACTTGTGCGTGCAAGGATGCATGTCTACAGACACACACGTATCTTAGAAACCGTGCGGGCACGCCCACCTCTAATTCCGGTCCATCCCCAGGGTGTGTGCTTGCCTCCCCCATCCTTGGGAGCCCCTTGTTCCACAGTGAGAATCCCCCCACCCGCACTAGCGCTCACCTGCTCCATCCTATAGGCCACGGAAAACATTTTCGGCGTTAAACAGAGCTGCCGAGAGGAGCTGAGGGTTTGTGGTACACAAGCTGCTATGGCTGGCAGCTCCATCCCTCTGCCTCCCTCTCCCTCCCATCGCTTTGGCCCCAGTGTTTGAAATAAGATTCATTTGCCCGGTTTACTTTCAGTTTTAGCCCCGCACCCAGCCCTGTGCAGGTCCTAATGAGTTGCGTATATGGAGTCTAACACGCTCTAACCCAGATGGCCCACAGCGGGAGCTGTGCAATTGCTTATGGAAAATTTGCTAAGGAGATTGGGAGGGAAAAAGCCCAAGTGGAAAGGTTCTTCCTTCTCCTCTTGACCCCAGAGCGACTGCTGCCTCTACCCTGACACCCAGACTTCCCGGGTTTGTCTCTTGGGGAAAGTCCCCCCCTCCAGGGGCACCACGCCCTCCTGGGGCACCCAGAGGCCAGGCCCTCGGTTCCAGGTCTGAATTTCTCCTGGGGCGCTGTCCTGCAGGGTGGAGGCCCACAGGCCCTGGCCACGTAGCTTCCAGGGGATCATAGCCCTGGCTGCACTGCCCGCTGGGCCGGGGGTGGCCCATATTTGCGTGGGATTGCAAATGCATCTGCATAGACCAGGCATCTCTGCTCCGTCTGACTTGATTTCCTCTTTCTTCTCACGTCCTGCTTTCCACGAATCCCGAGTCCCTTTATGCCAAGTACTCAGCAGAATGTGGGAAGGCGGGGAAGCCAGGGAACGTGCTGAAGGACGCTGGCTCACGGGTCACTCCCCACCCAACGGCTGCTGGGACTCGAAGTAGAGAGGGATTTCCGGGGCTGATTTCCAGAGAGCTGATTTCCCGGGCCCCACCCCCGTGATTCAGTGGCTCGCCTCATCTAAAAAATACAGCTAGAAATGCCTTTCTCCTCCCCCCGGAGCTGGAACTATTCACCGGCTAGAACTCCTTAACGGAGTTTGGAATCCGAGGGAGGGGCCCCTTGAGGGATGAAAAGCATCTTCCGGGAGGACGAAGGTTGAGGGACGCACAGGCCCCCTGGGCGGGTGGAGAACCAGCCTTTACACTGCCCTCCCGGGCCTCCCCCGGCAGCTCTACCTGACCAAGCAGGAGCTGCAGCGCGAGAAGATGTCTTCCTGCCACACACGGGAATTGCGAGAGCGGTCCCTGCAGATGGCTGGGGACCCGGAGCCCGGGGACGAGTTGCTGAGCCACCTGAAGGAGGAGAATGAGAAACTCCGGTCGCTGACGTTCAGCTTGGTGGGTCCCGCGCCTTTCCCCGGCAGCTGGCGGGGGGCTTCCTGCAGGCCGGGGCCCGGGTGGGGGGGTTCTCACAGGTGGTCCCCGGAGGGGAGGCTGAGGCCGGGAGGCCATCCTGGGACACCCTACATGTCCCTTCCTGCACTGCCCAGCCCCAAGCATGGGCAGGGTGAACAGCTACGGGGCTGCCTGGCAATGCCCGCCTCAGCCTAGCCGCTGGAGGGAATTAGGCTGATTGTAAATGGTGGGATCCAGGGCTGGGGGGGCACCGTTCTGCCTGCAGAATAGTCTGCTGAATCCATTCATGCCCCAGCTGCGAAATTTCCTGCTGCCTATTCTCAGGGCAGAATGACAGGGCACTTCCCAGGGGCAGGACTCTCAGGAGGCGGGGGTCCCTGGGCTGACCTCTCTTTGTCCCAGGCGGAGAAGGACATCCTGGAGCAGAACCTGGACGAGGCCCTGGAGAGCAAGCAGGAGCTGGTGGACCGCATCCACTCTCTGAGGGAGCGGGCCGTGGCCGCCGAGAGGCAGCGCAAGCAGGTGACCCCGGCAGGTGGCCGCGACGGAGCAGGGCACGGCGGGGAGGTCAGGCTCTCACGAACGCTCATCCCTCGTGGGAGCTTTATGGAGCACGGACTCACGGCCCCAGGCTAGGGGTCCCGTCTGGTTTGTGGGTGGTCAGGAAAGGATCAGACCCACGAGCAACAAAACTCAGGGTGCTTTCCAGTGGGGGCGGGTGTTATTTCACGGCTACGACAGGCCAGGGGAGGATGGGGAGGAAGGAGACAGTGGGAGAGAGTGAGGCAGCAATGAGACATGATTCACGTCTTTTGGGACATGGAATGGACAACACGTGGATCCACCCACTGTGTGCCCGTGTGTTCTGATAACTGAGTCCAGGTGTAATCAGCACGGCAACCCCGCAGACGCACCCTGAGATTTAGCACTTAAGGAACAAGCAGGAAGTCAGCGATTCCAGCTCCCGAACCACTCCCTCTGTCCCCGAGGCACCCCCACCCTCACACCCCCCACCCCGCACCCATGGGCTGTGTTTGTCCCCGGCCAGTACTGGGAAGAGAAGGAGCAGACCCTGCTCCAGTTCCAGAGGACGAAGGTGGACTGTGACATCTACAAGGAGAAGGTGAACGCCCTGCAGGGCCAGCTCCAGCAGCTGCAGAAGGAGAGAGACCAGGTGCCCGGCAGGGGGGGAGGGCCCCGGGGCGCCGCTGAGCAGGGACAGGATGTGCCTCGGGGCCCAGGCTCCTGGAGGAGCTGGCTGGGGTCACGGGGCGCCCCACACCCACCGATGGCAGCTGGTTCCGGATTCCCAGCTGTCATCCGCCGACGCGCTCCCTTGGTGCCATCCTCCCTCCTTTCCTGTCCGGCTCGCAGGCCTACTCGGCCCGGGACGCAGCCCAGATGGAGATTTCTCAGAACCTGACCGAGAAGGACGCCCTCCGCAGGGAAGTGTTCCAGCTGACGGACCAGGTCTGTGAACTGCGCCAACAGCTCCGCAGGCCGCAGGCTGCCGAGTCCCCACAGGGGGTGAGTGCCTCCCTCCCACCCCACGGGGAGACCGGGCCGGGGCGGGTGGGTCCCAGGCCACGGGTGCCTCGGCTGGGACATCGGACACGCTGGCTCTCATGGGCGAACTGAAGACACAACTGGGCGAGTTGAGCCTGTGTCTGCCTCCGGTGGCCTCCGGTGGTGGTCTACACACGCCATGTGACAGGTAGCTGGGCGGAAGGTTCTGGAACCTGTAACGTATGGTGTTCCACGAAAAAAGAGAGCATAGGAGACCTGGCCAGGCGGCAGCCACTCACTTTTGTAGCTGATGCGTTCCCGAGATGTTCGCAAGTCCGATGGCCAAGAGCTGACTTCAGGCAAGAAGGGAGCTATGCTCCCAAAGAGCTAAAATGTTTACAAAACCTCCAGTTATGGTCTGTCAGCAGCTCCTCCAGGCATGGGGGGTGGTGGTGAGACCCTGCAGAGGGGCCGGGACCTCCCTGAGGCCGAGCCACACCCTCCTCTTCCTGGACGGGGACCCCGATGCAGAAGTTAGTTTCCAAGGATTTGCGTGCTACTTCTGAGCAGACAGTGTATCTCGCGTTGTAATACATGTGGTCATAAGGAGTTCTTCAAAGTTGCAAAATCTTATATTTATACAACGTGTAGAACTTAATCTTCCCCACACCCACGAGCAATGGGTATTTTAAATTTTCTTCCTTCACCCTCCTCACATCTACCATGTCCCCCCCCCAAAACTATATATGTATATGTGTATGTATTAAATATATAAATGCATATACATGTATGAAATAGAAACACATGTGTACTATATGTATTTATACATACATATACAACATGTGTATGTATTATATATATGTTATATATATTTATGTATGTGTTAAAACAAGGTAGACAGCAAGATGCCAACTGCCCTGCCTTTGAGTGCGGGGGATGGGAGAATTTTCCTTCCCTCTCTGCCCAGTTCTCTTTGCCGCCAGTGTTCTGTGTGGTTAAGTCTGTGATACACGTCCTGTGCGTTACTTGTATAATCTGTAAGAAGCAACATATAATCTGCAACAGAGACGAAAGAGCATTCACCAGGCTGGTCACTGTCCTCGGGGCTCGGCTCCTGCAGGGCTGGGGGGTCCCGTGCTCCGAGGAGGGGACATGAGCAGGGGAGGCTGCCTGGAGCAGGCAGGGGGGAGGTGGAGGCAGGAGGGAGGTGGCTTTGCTGGAAACCCACAAGAGCATCCGAGAGGAAACTTGCCTGAACTGAGCAGCCTGGGGCCCGTCTCGGGCAGCCTAAGCAGGAATCCGGCGCCAGGGATCCGGGTCCGAGGGGGAAGCAGCCGCTCGTGCGCATGTTCGCCATCTGCCCACGGGACGACAGTGACGACAGCAGCCCCAGCTCCACTGAGGTACGGTGGGTGCCTCCTCCTCTCCTGGGTCAAGCCAGCTGCTCCCTCCCCTGGCGGAATAGACGGGGGCCTGGCACACAGCAGGTGCTGAAGGCGTCCTTGTGGCGTGGCCGCAGGCCTGTGTTCAGATGTGCACTGAGCACCTACTTGCTCCGCACATGGCCCTTGCCAGCCGGGGACTGGGCCTCTCTGGGCCTCGGTGGCTTTGCATGTGGAATGCGACCATGCTACCTGCCACGTAGATCTGCCCATCAGCACTGAGCAACATAGACTGTGGAAAGCAGCCAGGAGGGTGCCTGCATGCAGTAGGGATCCAGCTAGTGTGACCCAGCTCTGTGCTATGTTCTTCTCACATCCTCTGCCCTGACAGTTAGGGACCACGGTTTATTACGGTTTTGCCCCTCACCCAGTGGAACAGCAGGGAGGGTTGAGCAGGGTCTCCCTGGGAGCCCAGTGCCGACCTCTGCCCTGTCCTCCTCCAGTCTCAGCTCTGCTCTGACCTGAACGCCACAGCCCACCGTGAGCTGGTGGACAGCTTCCGCTCCAGCAGCCCCATGCCTCCCAGTCCACAGTCCCTGTACAAGCGGGCGGCACAGGACTTCCGGGAAGACCCCTGGTCTCTCAGGTAACGGATTGGCCACGGGGTTCAGGTGGCATGGGCCCTGGCAGCTCACCGGGATATGGGCCGAGGGCAGGGCAGGGGGCTCTGAGTAGGGAGCCAGCGGCTCGCCTGAGCTGTCGTCTTCCCATGCTTTCCAGTGGTTTCCTAGAAATCCGGCAGGTGGACTGGGGTCCCTCCCCGGGGTTGAAGGCAGGTGATGCCGACCTGGATTATGAGATTGTAGACAGAGCAGGTGAGTGCACCCCACCTGGCCTCTGCAGCCATCCCCCAGCCCCTGGGCTGGGCCAGCTGAGCAGGAGGAGTGAGAACAGGGGTCTCCAGGGAGGCCAGCGAGATAAGCCAGTGCCTCTCCAGAGGCTGGGTGAGGAAGCAAGCTTTCCTGCTGCCCTGCACTGGGCCTCTGGGAAATCCCAAGTACCTGGTCATTCAAGCCCATGCCCTGTTTACCGGGTGTCCTTTCTCTCTCTCACCTGGAAGCCAAGGGAGTTGTGCTCATCTTCCCATCCCGCTCAGCAATAAAGGCTCAGACAGCTCTGGACACACATTCCTTCTCTCTGTCCCTCTATCTCCCTGTCCCTCCCTGCTCTGGTCTGGGGACACTCAGGTTTCCCTGCGACATCAGAAGGCAGCAGGATTTCGTACCCCCACCGCCCACCCCAGAAGAGGCACCTTTGGGAGCATCTCTCCTCCCAGCGGTGGCACCTGAGACCCTCCCCCATCTCCTGTGGCTCATTCCTCATATTTGTGACTTGACTGATCTCTCCTTCTCTACCATGGGCCCCACACGGACAGCCTCTCCCCTTGTCCACCCTGCACACCTGCCCCCCGCCATGGGCTTGGGGCACCGCAGGTGCTTAGCACCCGGTCTGAGTTCCCCGCGATGGCCACCAGGGCGCGCAGGCTTCGTGCGGCTCCGAGCCACGGCCCCTCGGGGTGGGCGGGGTCGGGGGGGGGGGCTCCCCGCGCGTCACGTGGCCAGAAGCCCCGCCCGAGCGAGATGATTGGCGTCTCTGGACCCCCGGTCCGCGGCCGGCCCCCCAGGGCGAATCCGGCCCCCCAGGGCGAATGCGTCCCGGATGCGACGCTCCTGGCCTCCCTCTGCCGCAGCTCCGTGTAGCGTCCCGGTCTCCCCCGCGCAGGGCCGTCGGCCGGCGGGAGCGTCCGTTTCCCCGGGGCTGGGCTGTGACTCCGGGTGTGACCGGGAGCGGTCCCGCGGGTGAGCCCGGCGGAAGCAGCCGGCAGAAGTGCGCCCGGGTTCTGCCGGGTTTGAGGTCGTCTTAGGTTTTTGTTCTAAGCGCCCAGCGCTCATCACAAGTTACCCTCAGTCCCCGTCCCCTGTGTCCCCCACCCCCGCACCTAGAGCTGACTTTTAATGGGGCCACAAATCCGGACCGAGGTGCCCTGTCCTGTAACTGTGGGGCAGTCACTCAGCTGTCGCGTGAGGACCACCAGGCCAAACCCCACTCGTGTCCGGGGGAAGATGGCATCAGGATCCTCAGCAGTGAGGAAGGGAAGAGGCGGAGAGGTCCAGCCTCAGCAGGAGACAGGCCCGCGGGGTGCCGCCCAGGGCTGGGGTGCGGGGACCAGGTTGCCCCAGTAAGCAAAGCTCCGTCGGGAGGGGTGAGCCCGGAGCCAGGCCTGGCCTGTGTCTGAGCCCTGCCCTTCCGTGCAGACCTTCCTGAGTGTGAGCGCAGCCTGCAGCCCTGCGCCGGGGGTCTCACCACCTCGTCCCGGTGAGCGGCGGGCGGGGCCAGGGCCGGCAGGTGGGCGGAGGCCAGGGCTGGCAGGTGGGCGGGGCCAGGGTCGGCAGGTGGGCGGGGCCAGGGTCGGCAGGTGGCAGGGCAGAGTGAGGGCTGTGTCCTATCACCACTGGGAGGTGACAGCGCCTCTGAGGATGAGTCATGGCTGTGGGTGTGTGTGGGGCCAGGGGAGTCAGGGCCTGGCCGGACCTCCCCCTCTGGTGGCTGGTGAGCCCTATCACCTCCCGTCCTGCAGCAGCGCCCCAGTGCGGAGGAGGCCGGCCCGCAAGATCCTGAGCCAGGTCACCGTGCTGGCCTTCCAGGGGGACGCATTGCTGGAGCAGATAAGCGTCATTGGTGGCAACCACACGGGCATCTTCATTCACCGGGTCACCCCTGGCTCGGCGGCGGACGAGATGGCCTTGCGCCCGGGCACCCAGATCATGATGGTGAGTGTGTCCCCCGCCCCGTGAGCCCCTGCCCCGCCCCTTCTCAGGGCCCGGTCGCAACCGCAGCTCTGCTTTGACAAGGGCACGCTTTGACAAGTGGGCTGAGGTCACGCTCACTTAGAAGCTAGCCCCCGCTGACTCCCACGGCAGCCCTGCCCTGTGAATCCCCGAGGCTCTCAAACTGGGGTGGGTGAGCCCACGAGCTGCCGTGGGGCTGGACCGCCAGCCCTGGGAGAAGGCTTCTGGCTGCAGCGGCACTGACCCGGGATCTTTTGATACAGCTGCAGCCCTGTTCTTTCTGGGCCGACCATGCTGTGTGTATGTAGTAAAGCACACAACCACCACGCACACTTCCCCGTCTGGTTGGGGGCATTTTTAAAAACTTCTTTATTGGGAAATATTTGCTAAACTGCAAAACCCATAAATATACTGCTTGACTATTATCAAGTGAATGTGTGAGCAGGGAGGTGACTTCGATGTGGCCCGAAAGCAGAGAACAGTGTTCCTGAGGCTGGCTCCCCCCGGGAGGAGCCTGGGCTGCAGCAGGGGCAGTGTGGGGTGGAGAGGAGCGCTGAGAAGGGTGGGCGGCAGGGGCCTGTGCTCCCCGGCCCTGGCCCCCCCCCCTTCTCCCTCACCACTAACAGGCTACATTGTGGCTAAAGCAGCCTTTATGATGTCTGGGGAGACAGTCCTGATATCTTTTATTTTTAAAGATGTTCTTTATTTGGCAGACAGATCACAAGTAGGCAGAGAGGCAGGCAGAGAGAGAGAGGAAGCAGGCTCCCTGCTGAGCAGAGAGCCCGATGTGGGGCTCGATCCCAGGACCCTGGGATCATGACCCGAGCCGAAGGCAGAGGCTTTAACCCACTGAGCCACCCAGGCGCTCTCAGTCCTGATATCTTAATATATTTTATTATTATTTATTTACTTTAAAGTTTTTAATTCCAGTTAGTGAACTTACAGAGTTTTATTGGTCTGAGGTATACAACACAGTAGCTCAACACTTCCCATAATCACCCGCTGCTCTTCCCAAGTCCCCAATCCCCACCGCCTGTTTCATTCAGCCCCCACCACCTCCCCTCTGTAAGGATCAGTGTGTTCTCTAGAGTTAAGGGTTGGTTTCACTCTCTCTCTCCTTTTTTCCCTCTGCTCCACTGTTTTGTTTCTAAATTCCATATATGAGTGAGATCATATAATTGTCTTTCTCTGACTGACTTATTTCACTCAGCTTAATACCCTGTAGTTCCAGCCACATTGTTGCAAATGGCAAGATTTCATTCTTTTTGATGGCTGCATAGTATTCCATCGTGTGTGTGTGTGTGTGTGTGTGTGTGTGTGTGTGTGTGTGTGTGTGGTGGTATTTTGATAGGGATTGCATTAAATGTGTAGATTGCTCTGGGTAGTACAGACATTTTAACAATATTTGTTCTAATCTGTGTACTTAACATGTTTTTCCATATTTCTATGTCATCTTCAATATCTTTTATCAGTGTCTTTCTTTTGTTGCTGTTTTTTTAAGATTTTATTTATTCATTCAACAGAGAGAGGGAGAGAGACTGAGCATAAGCAGGGGGAGCAGCAGGCAGAGGGAGAAGGGGGAAGCAGGCTCCCCGCTGAATAGAGAGCCCGATGTGGGACTTGATCTCAGGACCCTGAGATTATGACCTGAGCTGAAGGCAGACACTTCACCCACTAAGCCCCCCAGGCATTTTGTTTTGTAGTTTTCAGAGGACAGATCTCTTTACCTCTTTGTTTAGGTTTATTCTTAGGTATCTTGTGATTTTTGGTGTAGTTGTAAATGAAATTATTTCCTTGATTTCTCATTTTACTGCTTCATTATTGGTGTATCAAAGTGCACCAGATTTCTGTACGTTGATCTTGGGTCCTGCAACATGACTGAATCCATAGATCAGTTCTAGCAGGTTTTTGGTGGAGTCTTTTGGGTTTCCTATATAGAGTACCACGCCATCTGCAAATAATGAAAGTTTTATTGCTTCCTTAACAATCTGGATGCCTTTTCTTTTTGTTGTCTGATTGCAGTAGCTGAAATTTTTTTCATTATAAAAATATATACTCTTGGATGCCTGGGTGGCTCAGTGGGTTAAGCCTCTGCCTTCAGCTCAGGTCATGGTCTCAGGGTCCTGGGATGGAGTCCCGCATCGGGCTCTCTGCTTGGTGGGGAGCCTGCTTCCTCCTCTCTCTGTCTGCCTTCTGCCTGCCTCTCTGCCTACTTGTGATCTCTCTGTCAAATAAATAAATAAAATCTTTTTAAAAAAATATACTCTTCTTTTTTTAAGATTTTTAAAAAATGTATTTATTTGACAGAGATCACAAGTAGGCAGAGAGGCAGGCGGCATTAGGGTGGGGGAAGGAGGCTCCCTGCTGAGCGGAGAGCCCAATGTGGGGCTCAATCCCAGGACTCTGAGATCATGACCTGAGCCAAAGGCAGAGGCTTTAACCCATTGAGTCACCCAGGTGCCCTGAAAAATATATACTCTTCTAAACTTGTAACAACCCAGGGTTGGGAGAATGAGTGGGGTGGACAGCAAGAGCCCTGTGCCTGTGGGCTCTCACCACTAGGGCAGTGGGGGTGGGGCGGGGGGGGGATGTTGCTCACCGTCCTGCAGGGCCCAGGGCCAACCCCACAGCACAGCACAGTGGCCTCACATGTCAGTAGTTCTGAGCTGAGAACCCCTTGACTCTCGGGACAGGAATGACTGTCGCTAGAAGAGCCCGAGGTCTTGACGCAAGGCTGGTGGCAAGGGCTCTGGTGGGTGCGAGCGGTTGGCTGGGAAGGGTGAGCGGGTCCTTCTGCAGGGTACAGAATCCGGGTCGAAAGAGGCCAACACTGGTTTGCCCTCAGGTGGATTACGAAGCAACAGAGCCCTCGTTCAAGGCCACCTTGCAGGACACGACCCTGGAGCAAGCTGTCGGACTCCTGCAGAGGGTCAACGGCTTCTGCTGCCTGTCTGTGAAGGTCAACACGGAGGGTACACACTCCCCGCCCCCGTGCCCAGCCCGCGAGGCTACCACCTGAGACCCAAGCCTCTTGCGCACCCCAGAATCCGACTGTGCCCCAAGTGCGCAGAGGGCCGCGGGGCAGCTGGGGGTCCCCTCCTGCCCCCTGGCTCCTGCACCAGGATGGCTTCCAAGACTCTGGGGGAGGTTCCTTCCTTCTCTCCTGCTTTCAGATTCCAGAGCTTTCCCCAAGGGGGGATCACGGCCCCGGGGTTATCTCTGACCAGGTTATAGGAGGTTGGCCCAGGACTTGGAGGCCAACGTGGTGACCTCAGGGGACTCCTTCTACATCCGCGTGAACCTGACCATGGAGGCACGGGCAGAGGGGGAGCTGCAGGTGCGATGCAGTGACGTCCTGCACATCAGCGACACCCTGTTCCAGGGCCGCAGCTGCTGGCACGCCCACCGTGTGGGCCCCTATAGCACGAAGGGTGTGGAGCATGGCAGCATCCCCAACTACGCCCGGTGAGCCGCAGTGGCGCGCCCCAACTCCTCCCCTTCCCCGGTAGGGCCGGGGGTGCGGCCAAGGGGGCCTGGCCTGGCTTCCTGTGGGCGACCCCTCCTGCCCCAGAGGAGAGGGTGGGCACGACCAGACGCCCTGAAGAGGGATCCCCGGTGGGTCACCCCCAGTGTCAATGTGTAGGTGGGGTTACTTTGTGCAAAGGGATGCCCCTTGGTCCTTGACCGTTCTAGAGTGTCTGGGACCAGCATGACATCCGGGGCTGGCTCGCTGGGACACGGGGGCCCGTCCTGGGCACAGCAGGACGTTGAGCGGCATCTACCCGCTCCACAAGGAGCCCCTCTGCCCCCCGAGACAATTCAGAACGTCTCCAGATGTTGCACAGTGTCCCCTGTGGGTCGAGTGACCACCATCCTGCTGTGTCTGGGACTTTTTCAGTTACAGCTGGGAAAGTCCTGTGTCCTGGGGAATCCCTCCGTCCAGGACCAGCCGGGACAGTGGGCCTCCCTCCCTGGGAGCGGCAGCAGCCCTGCGGAGAACCGTGCTCCCGATCCCCCGCAGTGCACAGAGCAGGGCGCCCTGCCCACCTCCCCGAAGCCACGTCCCTCTCGGTGGCACCAGGCTGGCCGCTGCGGGGCTCCGGAGTGTGGCCTGCACCCAGGCTCCCACGGAGTCAGCGGGGCCCTAGCCAGAGCAATTTCATTGGCAGCTGCAGTTTTCCAAACACCCCAGGGGACCCTAGTGGGCTCCCTGCCGTAGGGCCCCCTGCGGGGGCCGTAGGGGTGTGTTTGGGGGTGCTGGGCAGGGCCTTCCTTGCCCTGGGTCAGGGCTGGCCTCCTCTGCGCAGGGCTCAGCAGCTGCTCATCGCCCTCATCCAGGACATGGCTCAGCAAAGCTCCACCGGCCGCAAGGTGCGCTGGGAGACCTGGCAGCCTGGATCCCGGACACAGGGCCACGCCATGGCGGGACCCGCCTCTCTATCCTGGCCTTCTTCCTCCTGGCTCACATCATCTGGGGGGGGGGGGGTCCTGCCTGGTGGGTCCTGGCCCTGTGTGGGGTGAGCTGGAAGAGGGGCAAGTGACAGCCTGGGGGCCCAGGGCCAGGGCCCATAGGCTGCTGACTCCACGGGTGCGATCTGGTGTGTCTGTCCCAGGTGGTCCCTTCAGGCCTTTGCTGGGGCCGCACACCACACCCGGCCTGCAGGCTCCTCTGTGGGCACAGATCCGTCACCTGGACTGTCTGTATCACACTCCCGGGTCACCCCGTTTGCCTGTCCATCTGCACCCCATCCTAGTCCCTCTGAGGTCCCGACATAGAACATTCAGCCGTCCCCGAGCAACACTAGGGCAGCTTCCCTGGATTGGGGCAGGGCTAGGCCGCGGGGGCCCCTGATGTTCCCTCCTGCTTTATGCAGCCTGCCCTCACTTTGGACGCCATGCTCAGGAGGTGCCCTGCTCGGGGGCTCTGCCTGAGGACCCCATCCTGCCTCCCTTCAGCTCCCACCCTCTGGCATGGGGCCCGAGCCTCCTGGCTGTTCCGTGAGTGCAGCCTGGTGGTCCAGGGACCAGCTTGGATTTGGTGGTGGGCTAGGACGCTGGTGCTTGGACGCCTGCTTGTCCCTCTCCCGTCCCCCAGCAGGCTTCCGGGGGACCCCAGAAGCTGGTCCGCATCGTCAGCGTGGACAGAACCAAGGCCAGCCCTCTGCGCTCATCCTTCGATGGGGCCCTGTGGGAGCCCAGCAAGCTGGAAGGTGAGGCGGGTGGTGCAGGCCGAGGGGGCCCTGGATCACCTCGGTGTGACAGGGGTGGGTGTGAGGTCACGACAGAGGTCAGCGTGGCACATGCCCCATCGGCTCAAACCCCGCAGTGAAGACATCGGGAGTGGGCCGAGAGTAAGGTGAATCATTTTGAGTTAATTTCCCTCTTTTTGGCAAGTGTTTTGGGTGCATATGACCGATGAAAAGAGAAGTAAGCCCTAGAAGAGCAGGGAGCCAGAGCGAGGGAAGGCCTGGGCCCTGGGGCCGGGGATCTCACAGTGTGCTGGGAAGGCGGAGAACTTCTGTCCCAGCTGTGGGCCCGGGAGCTGAGCCTGGAGAGACCTCCATGGGTGCAGAGAACGGTCAGCCACAGGGTGTGGGACACACGTGTCCCTGGGGGGAGCCGAGCCTCTGTTACTGCCCCAAACACACACAGTCCAGCCTACGGCCTGTGGGGCTGGCAGACAGCGTGCCTGGCGCCGGGCCCGCTCATGCCTCCTCTTCCCGACAGAGCCCTCCACTGCATGCTTCTGGGCCGAGAGCTGCTTCACCTTGGTGCCCTACACCCTGGTACACCCCCACAGGCCCAGCCAGCCCCGGCCCGTGATCTTGGTGCCCAGGTTGGTCGGGAAGATCCTCAGCGAGAAGCTCTGCCTCCTCCAAGGGTTTAAGAAATGCCCAGCAGGTACGGTGTCACCTGAGAGCCCCGCCTGCCCATCGGGCGGCCCGGCGAGGCCTCGGCACAATGCTTGCCTTCTCGGGAGAACAGTGTGGGGTTTCCTGTGCAAGTGTCCTGGGGCTGCCGCAACAAAGAACCGCAGCCTGGGCCACTTGGAACAGCAGAGATCTAGTCCCGAGTGGTGATGGAGCCCAGAAGGCTGAGACCCAGGCGTGTCTGTGCTGCCCTCCTGCCCCTCCACCCCGAGGCCCTCAGGGGGAATCGTTCCTTTCCTTTTCGGGCTTCCAGTGGTGCCAATGGTCTGGGGGTCCTTGGCTTGTATCCACATCACTTCCAAGACGAAAGCCTCCATGTCACCTGGCCTCCTCCCGTGTTTCTGTGTCTTCACACCGTCTTCTTATAAGGCACCAATCATGGAATCAGGGTCTGTCTTACTCCCGATGATCTCATCTTCACTCACCACATTTGCAATGACCCTATTTCCAAGTACGTCACATTCCAAGGTTCCGGATGGTCATGTGTCTTGGGGGGTTGCTGTTTGATCCAGGGCAGATGCTGCCGGCAGATGGGGCTTGCCGGGGTAGGACCCCCCAGAGGGCTCCTCCACCCGCTCAGCCCCAGAGCCGCTTGGTGGAGAGTCACGGAGAGGAACCGGCCATCTGGAGCCCTGGATGCCAGGGGACGGGGTCTGAGCGCCTGCACGCAGGAGAGGCGGTGCTGAGGTCGGCGAGCGGGAGAGCCGCTTTGTGGGAGTTTTGGTTCATCAGCTCGGCACTGGCCAGCCGATGGTGACGGAAGGCCTTGGGTTACCAGCGGAGGGGGAGTGGGGCTCTGTCAGGACCCCCTGGGGCTCACAGAGGGCACAGGGCTGAGTGAGTCCCGCTCGTCTAGCAGGCACCTACCATGTGCCAGGTTCCCTGCAGGGAGCTGGAGAGAGGCAGCCGCCTGGAGGTGAGACGGGCTGCTGGTTGTTGGCTCCACGAGTGGCCCGGGGAGGGAGGCAGGAGCTTTGGAGAAGGCTGGCGGAGCTCGGCTCTGAGGGGCAGGCAGGAGCTGGAGGGGCTGCAGACCAGGCAACAGTGCGGTGGGCCGCGGCCCCCGGGCCTGGGCTGCTGCGGGGACAGCACGACGGGGGGAAAGGCCTCGGAGAGGAGCTATCGCAGGCTGGAGTCCCGGTGACGGCGGGCTCGGGTCTGACCCAGGAGAACGCGTGCTCAGAACAGAGGCTATCCTGGAAGAAAGGCAAAAGCGTGTTTTGATCGTGTTCTCAACCTTGGCCCTGACAGTCGCGTGGGGCTGCCTTCCCCTCTGTGGGGGGCCGTCCTGGGCATTGCAGGACACGGGGCAGCACCGTTGGCCTCCACCTAGTAGACACAGCAGCATGCCCCCCCAAGTGGTGACAGCCACAAATGTCCCCAGACATTGTCAAGCGTCCCCTGGGGGCACAGCTGCCCGCAGCTGGGAAGCCCTGACCTACGGGCTCATTGCTGGGCGTGAGAAGCTGGACGTGCGCGTGCACCCCGGGAGGTGCGGGGCTGGGGGTGGTGGGGAGGGCTTGTTTATCTGCTTCCTCCCTCCGTCCCCCACGCCCTGGCGCTGGCCGAGCTCCTGCCACGTCCGCTGGTGTGGGGGAGCGTGCCGGGCGCAGACCCCGAGTGTGAAGAGCAGGCCATCCTGAGAGGCGCATAGCCTGGAGCTGGCGGGGGCCCGTGGGGGTGGGCGCGTTCAGCTTGGAGCTCCCTCACCCCACCTCACAGAGTGTGATGTCCCTGTCCACTGTCCCCTTCAGAGTACTTGAGCCAGGAGGAATACGATGCCTCCAGCCAGAGAGGGGACATCATCCAGGAGAGGGAGGCATCTGGTGGCCACTACTGGGTGACCCGCCGGGCTGTCACGTCCCTCATGGAAAGGGTAAGGGGCGGGGTGGGGGCTGCTCTGGGGGCGTGGGGCCCCCACCCCCCGCGGACCGTGCTGGGATAGGGCAGGAAGGACTCGCCTTGAGATCTGGGGGACGCTGGTCACCAACCTGCTGGCCAGGGGCACCGGTGCTGGTGCTCAGCGCGTCTCTGGCTCGGTGTTCGGGGTGAGGGGTAAAGATCCAGCCCCGACCCTGCCCTTGCAGATCCGGGGGACTTGGGGCCGGCCTCTTAATGTCCCCAAGCCTGGCTCCTCGATACAGGAAATGCTGAATATTTGTCAGGTAACGAGTAAGATGAGGGAACAGTCCGTGACCTGAGGCCCACACGAACATATGAAAGCTCACCGTGAACCGTGCAGCTTTCTGGGAACTAAGAGGGCCAGGCCCAGCTGGGCGCCAGAGGCAGACGCCCCCTTCCCAGCCCCCGCCCCCGCCAAGGCTGACGGAGCCTTTGGACCTGGCGGGTTCCGTCCCTCAAAGTTTCCCTCAACCCCAACGGCTCACAGATGACAAACCAAAGGGACAGACTCTTGGTAGAGCAAGCGCCCTTGGACACCACAGAGCACCCCTGGGTTCTCTCCCCACCGCCCTTCCCAGGTGTGCCCCTCCCTTCATGGCCAACGAGGCCGGGGACCTTGACCCATCTCCCCCCGCCCCTCCAGAACACCCACGCCCTCTTGGACGTCCGGCTGGACAGCATCTGTGCCCTGCACAGGATGGAGATCTTCCCCATCATCATCCACATCCCCATCAACGAGAGAGCGGCAAAGAAACTCAAGTAGGTGTGGCCCTGGGGGCCGGCCTGGGGTCTGCACCTGGTGCCCCGCGGGGGGCGGGGGGCTCCAGGAAGTCCTGGAAGCAGGAGGGTGGTCCCCCACATCTTCTGGGACAACGGACCTGCACCCTCCCCTCCGGGGGCGGCCTGGGGGACGGTGAGGCGAGACCGGGCCCCCTGGGCTGTCAGGCAGCTGACAGCCCGGCCGCGTGGGGCGAGGACAGGGGCTGGAAGCCAGTACCCGGTTTACGGCTGGGGACAAACCCACATGTCCTGTCGCCCCTCGTGATTTGTGGGCTGAGCCTGTAACCTAGACCCCGCCCCCCATCACCGTAAGTCACCTGGGGCCCACTCAGGTCTCCTCTGTGGGGCACTCGGCCCCCAGGAAGGAGGGGTCTGCACGCCGGTCCCCTGGAATTCCGAGCTGGGTGCGCTCCGGGCAGCCGGTGCGCGGCTCTCCCTGAGCGTGTCCCCCGTGTCCGGCCTGTGCAGGAAGGCCCTGCAGCGGCTCGGCACGTCGGAGGAGCAGCTCCTGGAGGCGGGCAGGCAGGAGGAGGCCGCGCTGGACAGAGCGCCCTGTCTGTACAGCAGCCTGGCCCCCGACGGCTGGAGTGACCTGGAGACGCTGCTCAGCTGCGTCCGCTTTGCCATTGGGGACGAGCAGAAGAAGGTCGTGTGGACGGAGCAGAGCCCCCGCTGATGGCGCCGGAGCCCCTTCCAGGGACCACGGGGACCTCTGAGTCCCTGTGATTTGAGCTCAGCCTCGCGGACTCAGCCTCGGGCATGCTCGCCCAAGCCCAGCTCTCTGGGCATCTGGTCCCCTCTCTCGCTGGGGTCCAACCTTGAACCCCACTCTGTGCAGGCCACAGATAGGCATTCCAACCGTCTGCCCCCTTTTCTGCCAAGCCGTCTCCTCCAAGGCTCGGTTGCCACGTCTGAACCCGAGGCCCTGAGAACACGTCTCCTGCACACGTGTCCAGAAAACCACCTGTCTGACCCAGATCTCCCCTTTTGCGTTTCGGGGTGCCGAAGGGCTCGTTCCCAAGCCACTGAGGCAGGAGGCTGGTAGCCCTGGTGCCCCCGAGTCACTGGCACCCCCGCCCAGAGCGGAGGCACAGACCCCTGGCGAGGTAATCCCGGCTGACTGCCTCAGCTGCCAGAGACCTGCTTCAGGGGCTCAAGTCTGGAAAGTCGTGTGTACCAACTGGGAGATATGGTCTCCCAGCCACGGAAACACTGTTTTCAGTGGGTTTCTGCCTGGTGGCCACCAGACCCGGTTCACCCACGGGGGTGTCCTGGAAAAGCCTCCCCCAGACGCCCTCACACACGGGCCGGGCTGCCCTGAGCCCACATCTGTCCCCCTCTACCGGGCAGTAAAGAGCCTTTACTCCACCTCCAGAGCTCAGGAGACATGTGGGCATGGCTGGGCCAAGCACTCCTGGGCACCCCGCCACCTGGCCTTGCCCCCCACTGTAGCAGACTCACCGCCATTTCGGCAGTGGCACCCCTGAACCTGAGTGCCCAGGAGCTGCTCTGGAGCTGAGGTAGGCGTGACCATAAACAAGACAGAAAATGACCTTGTGCGTGTTTTACTGAAATACAAAGCATTACAGCTCCGGGCACTGTGGCTCTCTGTCCGCACCCCCAGGGTGGACGAGGGTGGACGAAGGTGGAGAGGGCGGGAGCCCACCCATTCAAGGGAAAAAGCCCCCGCGCTCTAGGCTCTCCAGGGAGAGCTTCTGCGTCCGGGGACAGCAGGGGGATACCAGGCAGGGCTAGACCATCTATGGGCAACATCTGTGCCAGAGGACGGGCTCTTCAGCCTCAGACATCCAAAAAGAAGGACGAGCTTGCCCCTACAGACCACAGAATGAAATCGGGCGTGCAGGGAGCCCACCAGGAATCCATGGCCTCGTGGAAACTCAGCCAGGGTCAGGAACTTGACCGAGGGGCAAAGCCAAACAAGCCCCAGGCTTGGTCACAGATTTTTTCAAAACCAGAGACTGATAAAAGGCAGACACTGTGCCCCTACACGGAGTGTAGTCTGAACCCTCCTGCCACCCACGTGGTACCCGGAAGCCCCATCTCCTCTCAGGCGAAGGATACAGGAACGTCTGGGGGCTCTGAAGAGGAAAGAGGATCTCAAGCCCCAGGTCCCACCAGCCCCTTCCCTCTGCAGGTTCCCAACCTGATCCATGACCATCCTCACCTGTCAGACTGGGGGACCCGCCCTGTTTCTGGATCCCCTGGAATTCCTGTGCTGAGACCTGGCTCAGACACAAGGACAGCAGTGTCCCCTATCATGGGGGGACAAAGGGCCAGGGCACACTCCCTCTCCCCTCCAGGCAGTGGCCGAATGACATCAGCATCAGGAGAGCCCTCCTCAGATGGGCCTCGTGGGGCCCCGGTCTGGGACAACCACCCACGTGCCCCCAAGGACGCTCACAGCTCGTTGTGGAGGGGCCGGCACTGGGGGGAGAGCCTCTCCTCCAGGACCCCGTCAGGTGCGCACACCCAGGGGTCATGGGTCTCCCACTGCCACTTGGCCAGCTGGGTCTGCAGCAGTTCAAGGACCTGTGCGTAGTGGGGGTCGGCAGCCAGGTTCCGGGTCTCATGGGGGTCCTGGCTCCTGTCATACAGCTCCCAGCGCTCCCGGTAGTAGTAACGGTGGAGATCCATATACCAGCCCGTGGGGCGGCCGGCCACGGTGCGATTCAGAAGGTCCTGAAAGGTGGGCGACACGTAGAAGTCCTGGTCGATGGGAAAGGGCATCTTGAAGTTGAGGTTGTGCACGAGGCGGAAGGTCCGGTGGTGCACGGAGCGCATGGGATAGGCCATAGTGACCTCGTGGTGGCTCTGGCTGCTAAAGACGGTGTTCCAGAGCGGCTCTGTGTCCAGCGCCGGCAGGAGGGACCGGCCAGTGAGCCGGACAGGCTTTGATCCGAAGATGGCATAGCTCGGGTAAGGGATGGAGAACCAGTCCAAGACAGTGGGCGTGAGATCTGGAGAGAAGGTGGTGTCTCAGTACGGTGGCCCTCCAGCCACCAAGCCGCTCTCACTCCAAGCCATCCTGGAATGCTGGTGGGCCACCTCGCACACGGGATCACCAAGAAGAAGGAGCTGCGGTGGGTCCCACACCTGGCACGGTCATCTTGGCCCTCTAGGACACACTACCTTTAAGAGAAGGCCCCAGCTGGGTGATATTCAGGATCTTACCAGAATCCTCTGGATCAGTAAGGAAACCCCCGTGGGGGCTTATGGATTCCTGCCCTGTGCTGTGCCCACAGTGCTCCCCAACTTGTGCTTTGAAGACAAAGGGAAATGTGGGCCTAACGCCGCAGGGGCCCTGTTGCCCTGACCCTTCAAAGCAGGGGTTCCCCGGGTTCGGCAGCATCAGTACCACCTGGGAACTCGTCA
>ML109468.1:56459-69554 GCA_003697995.1 Taxidea taxus jeffersonii | reverse complement strand
GGGGAGGGGACAACTTCTGGGATTGGGTCATAAAAGGCAATGTGGCTTCTCCCCTGGAAGAGTGAGCCACCATGTGAGAAATTTAATTATTCAGAGGCCACCATTGCAGTGTGGACACTGAGCCACATGGAGCGCCCACAGAAGGCATCCTGATCACAGCAGTCCTATCTTCAAGACATCCAAAGCCAAGCACAGACACAGGAGGGAAGAAGCCTCCAGATGATTCCAGCCTCCAGCTGTCAGAGCACCACTGCCCTTGAGTGTTTCCATCTGAGGTTCCAGACATCATAGGGATAAGCCAGCCCTACTGTGCCATGTTCAAATTCCTGACCCACAGAATCCATATGCATAATGAAAGTACTATTTTAATGCCACTAAGCTTTGGGGTAACTTGTTACACAGCAACAATAACTAGAACCTGGTTGTTTCTTGTATCCCAGACCATTATTTTTCTTCTTGCTGAAATGTATCCTTTAAGTGCTTTTTAAGTGATGTTCTGTGGATCCATATTCTCTCAGTCTTTTGTAGAACCAAGTGTGTCTTTACTTTGCCCTCATTCTTGAATGATGGTTGGCAGTTCTTTGTTCTTAACACTTGAAAGATACACCCCTTATTATTCAGGATGTTTTGTTCTCTCATAGCTTCGAAACACTTTTAAATCTATCAATATGGATTTTTAAAAATCCGTCAGTGAGGATTAAACAAATTTGTCTTACCTTTCAGTGCTCAGCATCTGAGCCCACAGTGTTTGTCTGAGTTGTGGAAACTGAAGCAGCATGGGTTTCGTGGCCAGGCAGATGTGATTTTGAAACAGAGCTCTGCCCCTTGCCATACTGATTCTCGAAGCTTCTTTTCTACCTATTATTATCTGCTTCGAAGAGTTAATGTGAGGACTGAATGTAGTACGTGCCTTCTATATATAACGAGCAGCATTATCCTGCCTTTGCTTCACGTTCTACGTCAGACCTCATAGGTTGTTGCAAGAATTAAATGAGGATGTGCCCAATATCGTGCCTTGTGCATGCTAGGCTCTCCATCAATGTTACCTTGTTTTTATGAGTGGTATTCAGCTGCAGAAAGCTAGACGAGGCAGTGGCTGAGCAGGAAGAACAGGGGCTCTGGGATGGAAAAGATTCCAGGGGCCTCGGCACAGTCTGTGGTGCACCTGTGGGCCAGCTTCTGGGGTCTCCTCTGGGGTCGGCTTCCTCCTGAATACAGGAAAAGCAGTTCCTGCCTCCTAGCGCTTGGCAGGGGCCTGGCTGACGTGTGCAACACTTGGCAGGGTCTGGGTAAGAGAGCCAGGCCTGGTCTCCTACGCCAGGAGAAAGCAGTCTGGAAGTCTCCGGTCACGGCCACCTGGTGCGGGAGCGGGTGCCTGATGGGGCTGCTCCCACGTGGCCCCCCCGGCCCTTCCCGAGCAGCTGAGCTACTACACGAAGCCAGAAAACAAGTGCGTGAGCAGGTGAGAACGTGTGCTCTGAGCAATCCTGCCCCCTTGGTGGGCAAACCTGGGGTGGCTTTTCCAAAAGTCTGACGCCGGAGTACTTCCAGGAACAACGGTTGCCTCCAGGTGTTCCTAGCAGTGAAATCCGGGGCATGTGGTGAAAACCCAGGGTAAAAGGGTAAAGACACCTGCCCTGACTTGGGGTCCAGGCGTCCTCTGAACGGAAGTCGCAGCCGCCGACAGGAAATACACGGATGTGAGTGTGTGTGAGTGTGTGTGTGTGTGTTTCAAAAGTAGAAACTATTTTCCTCAGCCCCGTTAGGACTCAAAGTTCATCTCCTGCCAGCCTGCCTTTGCTGACTGATTTTACTGGAAGCTGCTGCTGGCGGCAAAGAAAGAGCGTCTGGCTACTTCAGTTCACAGCATAGGCTCTTTCAGTGAGAAGGAATTAGGAAGAAAAGAGTGAAAAGGAATTAAGGAGAAGAAAGGAGTCAACTACCTTTGAAAGAGGCCGTTCTGGGCAGAGGTGGCAGAGGACCCCCCGCCCCCGGATCGCTGTGATATTCCCCAGCGTCGCGTCGCGGTCAGCCCGCACCACCGGGGCCGCAGGGATGCTGTGGGAGTTACGAGACAGATAGAGCTGGCCCCTGCCGCTGGGGGAGGGGGCCGGTGAACAGAGGGCTCTTTTTCCTAATTAGCTGTTTTTATACAGGGAACACATGACCCAAACACAACCACCAACTGTGTCTTTGACATATACAGGCAGAAAGGGGGAGCTGGGCTTTTGTCTGCCGCGGATTCTTTCAACTTGCCTGTCACCCCAAAGCTGCGGATGAGCGGGACCACGGCAGACAGTGTGCTAAAGGGACTTGGAAACAGGTATTATTTCAGCCCGCCTCGGGTTGGGAAATACTGTCAACGTGAGATTGGGTGAGCAGCTCCTTGCCTTTTCTAAGAGATCTGGGACCGTTTCTGCATTTGCCCGAGTTTCCGGGATATCCTAAAACAGCGCGTGGTTCAAGAAAGAAAGGAATACATTTCAAGGAAAACGTTTCTTGGTAATAAATCCAGCCCTTTCACAGAACCCTAGCTGTTCTACTGTCTTGATTTCCTTTATCATGTTGTTAACTTAGTAAAAACAAATGAGTTCCAAAGAATCCTGCCAAGTAAATTACTTTCCCTGTCTAATGAAGGGGCCTCAGTAATCTATATAATCAGTTTAAGAATGAGCACACTGAAGATTAAGGGATAAAGCGAAAAAGGAGGCTTGCTTTGTGGATGTGGGTATGTATATTTGGGTGCGATGTGGATTCTTTGATTCTGAAGCAGTGAACAAATCGCAAAAAAGTTTCAGCCATTCGCTGGCCTGAAAGCAGCGATGTGCGAATGGTTTTCCCAGAACCAGAGGTGACATGTGCTAACACTAACTGCTGGAAGTCATCAAAACGCCGTGCCCGAGGGCCCTGCCCAGGTAGCGGCCACCAGAGCATTTCCATGCACCAGTCACAGAGAATTTCCATCTGAAGCCACGGTGCAGGCCAGTGCCGAGAACTTCCCAAGGCCGAGATTAAAGAAATCCACAACAAAACACTTCTCCAACTGGGGAAACACAGTCTTTCATGGGCAGAGCTGTTTAGAAAAAATAGTGCCGCCTTTGTTTTACCACATACTCGCTTCGTTGTGTAGCACAACTGGAAAATGGTGACAAGACCATAAAAAAGCTGGATGGAAAAGTGTCAAATTAAACCCGGAGCGAAACCCAGAGCCGATTGGCTTAATTGGAGGTAATGAGAAATGAAACCACATCTCTACTCTCGAAGTAGTGAACTGAAGCAATTACCCAGAAAATCTACCAACAGCCCTCTGCTGAAATGCCTCAAAATTTGAGGCGAAAGTGTTTGGAGATTTCAGATGTCTGGACGATGCCTTAGCATTTTTCCCCACTTTGCTAACGAGGACCTGGACTCAGTGAAAACGAGGAAACCGTGTCCCACAATGTAGCACAGCATTCACCCTGAGTCGGTGGTTCGGTTCCTGCCTGTGG
The DNA here is from genome assembly GCA_003697995.1 of Taxidea taxus jeffersonii. Classification (NCBI taxonomy): domain Eukaryota; kingdom Metazoa; phylum Chordata; class Mammalia; order Carnivora; family Mustelidae; genus Taxidea; species Taxidea taxus. Next base: position 66,066 of record ML109468.1, on the reverse strand, counting down.
ACGAGCGTGAGCACCTCTGGGCAGAGATTCCAAGTCACATTACTCTGGGAGCAGTAGGTGTGCCCTTGGGGAGGGAAGTGAGGAGCACCCAAAGGGTCAGCAAAACCAAAGGGAAAATGAACATGAAAGTCCTTTTCTAGGGATCCGACTGAGGCACAGTGTTAAAGAAACCTTTAGACACTCTCCCCACTCCTGGAGCATTAGCCAAGCTATATGAAAATGTTCCTACTCAGAGGCTTTCGGTCTTGGGAAGGCCACATTATGGAATTCTGCAATAGTCCTGGGACGCAGCGTTCACTGGGGACACCTGGCCAAAGGGGAGCGCACCCAATGCTAGTTAGTCCTCTCTAAACTCCAGTAATACTAGCTGGGTGAGAACCTCCATTTTCAGATTTGTATATGTTAGCACACAATGCTGTCTCCCTGAAAGTCCAGACAACGTCGACTCCTTCCAGAACAGCTGTTTCAGGGCAATGTCCTTGTTGGCTCAGACACAGCAAGCAAGATCAAGGCTGAATCTAGAGAGGTGAAGTTCAAGCACGAAGTCCAGAGAGGAAGTGTTTGGATATGGAGAGGGCTGGGGCGGCCTTACCGAAGCTGGGGGCACTATGCAAGGTCATGTCCCGGATCACCCTTGTGCCAAAACAGGACCACATCAAGAGGAACTGCTGGGCCACTTTCTTCAGGGACCCTTGTCTCTTGGCAGCCACCTACAAGAAAGGGAACAGCTTAAACAGTGGTCAACGTAACCTTTCATTTATTACTGACCCTTAAAAAATGTTAGGAAGGCTTATGGGTCTCCAAGTTCAATGCTATGGAACAATGGTTTTTGACTTGCTGTTTCTTCCAGCAAAAAATATGCTTTAAAGAACGAAATCTTATGTCAAGACCCAATGCACACAGCAGATAAAAGAGATGCTGACCTGGCTAAATCAGGGGAAGGAGACTCATCGTCCTGTCTCCTGCAACTCCCACCTCCAGAGGGGGCCGAGGCCTCTTCTCAGAACCCCAGGGCTCCGTGGCTGCTGAGGAACATTCAGATAGCTCAGCATGGGGCTCTCTATCTCCCAAGTGCCACAAAGGTGAATGGTGGGTCGCAGTACCCGGGCTGCTCCTTCCACTCTGAGTTACCAACCTTCACAACACACCGATCCACCATGGTGTCTAGCCACTCGATGTAGGACTCGATGGGAGACTGTTCCTCCAGGAGATGGTCAAATTCCTGGTACACTGTCAGACAAAGGAGAGACCCCCACACATCACTGCAGCTGTGTCTACACAGAGATACATCTTAAAAGAACAAAGGAATGAAACTGAATAGAATGGTACTCCAGTCTTAACAGAGCATTCAGGTTTTAGAAAATACACCCCAACTTACATTTCCAGACTCATCTTCACCGCTTCTGAGCGCCTAAGAGCCTGGCTCCCATGTTTAACTTGCCATGCCCTCAACAAGCCCTGCTTTCTCAGGCAGTTTCCCCTGCCTGGACTGTCTGGTTCCTGGTGCCCAGCCCACATAATACCTCTTGTGAAATCCCTTTCCTCCTCCGCAGGACCCTCTTCAGTAGAACTGATCACTTGTCCTCTGAACTTCCAGCAGAACTGGTCACTCGTCCTCTGAGCTTCCAATAGAACTGGTCACTCATCTTCCGAGTTTCCAACAGAACTGGTCACTCATCCTCCGAGCTTCCAACAGAACTGGTCACGCGTCCTCTGAGCTTCCAACAGAACTGGTCACTCGTCCTCCAAGCTTCCAGCAGAACTGGTCAGTCATCCTCCGAGCTTCTGTAGCACTCTATTATCTGTATCCCACCCCCCCTCCTTCGCTGCATCGCTAATACTGTGTGACAGTTGCGGTGTGTCTCCCGGGCCGGTTCTCTGTCCTGGATATTTCCTAGGTGGGGCCTTCCCTGTATGCAGCCATTATCCAGGATGTGCTTGGTTACATGAGCAGATCTGGGCAGCAATGCTCCCTTGCTCTCTGCCCCATGGTGAGACACGTTTGATAGTTCAATGCTTCTAAACCACAACTATATTGGGCAAGTTGCCCAACCAGCCTCTCAGGGCTCAGCATGCAGTAGATGCTTAATAAATTTCACAGTGTAAAGGAAATAATCTCTGTGCCCTTAGTTTCTGCATTAGGAAAAGGAGGATAATGGTGCCACTTTATAGCCTGTCTTCAGCGACACATCAAATAACCAGTCTGGAAGGGCTATGGAATTTGTGAAGCACTAGAGAAAAAAGAAACCTTGCTGGGGTGAGCTCCAGTGGAAACATCTCTTTTTATGACCGTTTTGTGTTTTCTGCATGTGGAGCTCTGTAAACCAAAAAACACCTTTAGATCCACACTTTTTTTTTTTTTTTTTTTTACAGTTTTCATTTGTCCAAGCCATGTTTGGTCTCCCATTCCACAGGCCTAGCTGAGGTGCTCTGGTTTCCTGAGTTGATGACTGCAACAAGATGTCAGCCATTGGCCCGGGAAATCAGAACAGTTTAGAATGAGAAGGGGCTTTATTTATTTATTTTTTAAAAGATTTTATTTATTTATTTGACAGACAGAGATCACAAGTAGGCAGAGAGGCAGGCAGAGAGGGGGGCGGGGGGGGGGGGAGCAGGCTCCCCGCTGAGCAGAGAGCCTGATGTGGGGCTTGATCCCAGGACCCTAGGATATGACTTGAGCCGAAGGCAGAGGTTTTAACCCACTGAGCCGTGGAGGCACTCCCAAGAAGGGGCTTTAAATGTCCATTGAGTAAATATCAGTGTCCTTTTGCAGAGGAGGAAGATGTGTTTCAATGAGATTAAAGGTCCCTCTCGAAGTTAGAGGGTGAGCGAGTGCCAGAGCTGGGACGGAGCCCAGGTATCTGATTCCTCTTCGGGGTGCTTTCCTCTTGATGGCCCCGTTGATACATCGGGCGCTACTGTGCTTCTGTGGATGCAAGTGAGGACGACAGAGGTGGTGAGGAGGGTGCTTACGGCTAAAACCTCCTGGGGTCTTGCCTTGTGCCAGGCACCTTCTTCACTGCCTTGCAGGGACACTCTAGTTTAAGCCTGCAGCAACCTTGAGAATGTGACAGCGGATTCTCAGGTACTGGTTGAGTGAACAGATGAACGACCCAAGGAGGCAGGTACTGTTATTGCTCCCATTTTCCAAAGGAGGGGGGCGGAGGCACTCAGTGACCCTCCGCAGGTCTCACCGCCAGCGAATAGCAGAGGTTGGTTTCAAAGCCAGCCAGAGCCGACACTCACCTCCCAAGCATGGCACTGTACAGGCCCCCTTCCATCACCCCGCAGTCTCCCCGTGTCAGAGACTCAGAGGCCGGGGTCACTGGGCACAAGAGCCAGGGATTTTGGGGCACCTCACCCCCCTGCTCCTATCGCGGTCATGCTCATCAGCACGCACAAGTCCGAATGTGCGTTCTTTAATTTAGGGTAAGTGAGCATTCCCAGGAAGGACCCGTTTCACTGAGGAGATGGAAACCCCATAAAGCAGGAACGCACAGGCTGGTCAACTGCCGATAAGGAAAGGAAGGCGCAGCACGCAGTTGTGTTCAAGTATTTACTGCCCAGCTGTCTGGGGGGAGGGGGGGATCTGCAGGGATGATATTCACGTGCCAGGCCTGCTGCCCTGGGGGCTGGTGCTTTTGCTCACTCTGCTCCCCCCTCTCTGGGCACTGCATCATACAGACGTGTCCTCTTGGGTAACATGCCACCATTTGTGAATTACTTGTTCAATGTCTGATCTTTCATTAACTCTGAGCTCCACACAGGAAGGGCACTGTCCATATTATTCATTGCTTTTTGCCCAGCTTCTAACACAGTACCTGGCCCAGGACAGGCGTTCAGTATCAGCTGGGGTGAACCAAACCTCAGTACTCCCTTCCTCAAGAAGAAGAGCACAATCACAGCTTTAAAGGATGCCATTCTGTCCTGGGCCTAAGAGAACCTGAAGAGGAAATCCCGAAAGGTTCTCTTCTTGGAGAGGTTGCAGTCATCTCCAAGGTGTTCCAGCAAAGGCTCAGAGCGTGGTCCCTACAGCAAGCGATGGGGACTGCTTTGTCCCCTATGAGTATGGGTGATGTTTTCCTCCTCCACAAAAGGTGCTGGGGGGGGGCAGTGGGGAAAGCTGGGTCTCATGCTGCTGGGAGTCATGTCATTCTCAGTTTCCATTCATCTGTCTGGCCCAACCAGACAGATGGTTCCCATTCATCCATGCCTGGCCTGGGCTGAGGTCCTGGAGACACAGTGATCAGAGGTACGGCTAATGCTGGTAGGCAGCTGACACCCATGCTCTCTGTTCGCCTTGTAGCAGGGAGCAGGGACAAACAGAACAGGAGCATGACCATAAGAATCTGAAAAGACCCCGCAGCCTCTGGAACTTGCCCGTATCTCATCATTTTTGTCTTCTCTTCTCCTCCAAGTGAGTAGCACTGGAGCATGGTGGTGAAGCCAAGGTCAGGCATAGGTCAGGGGTTCCGCTCTACTGCTGGGGGTAAGGGTCACCAGCTCTCTGAAGGCTGAGCCTTGTCCTCTGTAAAATGGGGGCGGGTATCTTCCTCATGGGGTTGGTGTAGAGAATTAACGAGATCATGCCCGTGGTAGGTCTGGCCGAAGACCCTGCACAGAGGAGGCCATGTGTGAGCTCCTGTCTTACTTTAGTGACCGCCTCTAAGTTCTCACCAGGGGGAAGCAGGCTGACGGCTGCTGTGGAGGAAGGAACGAGTACAAAAGGTGCTCCAGGAGAGGAGCCCCAGGGAAGGTCCCAGGGTTCAGGTTTCAGCTGCTCCCGTGGCTTCTGGAAAGAACTCAGTGGGAAGGAGGTCTCTAATAGGAACATCTTTCGGAACTTAGTTATTTTTAAACACCACATGTTAGGAGAACAGGCCCAACTTCTCATGGGATGGCCGGCCTCCATGCAGCTTCCCATTTCCGCCCTCCTGGCCCCACCCAGGCATGAGAAAGGAAGGCTGAGCAAAGCAAGGAAGCTGCCAGGAGACCCACATCCAGGGCCACTGGGTGTGGGAGGCCGGGGGGCCGCAGGCTGCAATGGGCGCGTGAGGAACAGCAGAGGTGTGCGGATGGCGGCGGCGTTCTCTGGCCCCTGCAGGTCCGCTACTGCTAATAACACCCGGCCTGACCGCATCCAGACAACAGCCGGAACATTCCCGCAGCCTCTGTCCACTGGGACACGAACACATGTTCGCAGATGTACACCACCATCCATTCCCCCCTCAAACACTGGAGGTGATGGCAGGTTCGCCTGCCCGTAGCTGGGCTGACTGGCGTGAGCCTCCTCTGGGAAACAGGTGCAGCGTATCCGGCTGACTCCAGGCCGATGTACGCTCAGAGAGGCAACACACTGCTGTTGTCATTTTTTTATGCCACCTATGGGACTACACCCGGTACCGAGAGTCACAGGTGGGGCCTTCTGCCTGATACTGTGCGCTGCCCAGCTGCACCTGGCTCCCTTTTAAAGGGATGTGGACACATGTCCTTTTAAATCAATTAGCCCTCCCATCCGGGCTGACCCATTTAACAGGAACAATTAGAGGGAAGGGATCCTAGGGGGAAGGACAAGGTGGGAATGCCACTTAAATATTTACGCAGATATGTTTTCTTTCTTTTAAAAACAAAAACAGAAAAGACAGACCCCTTGGTGGAGCGTCTTACACTGGATGATGAGTTTCCGGTGCTCATCGCGGGAGTCCTCCATGGTGTAGAGGGTTTGCTTGGTGATGCTGTTGAGGTCCACGTTCCTCCAGTCTTCCAGCATCTGGAATGTGATGTCTGCACTGTGGATCACTGTCCGAGATGCCTGCAATCCAAGCCAATTAACTCATTAGCTCGAGGGCTGTTAGGTTAAAACCCCAGCAGGTTGTTTTCTTTTGAATGAATCTGCATAAGGTATTTAGCAAACTACTTTGAAATTCAGGAAAACTCCATTTCAGGAAATCAGCAGATGAGCCCATCACTCAGAAGACCTGTACAGTCTTTTCTCTTGTGGCTCTCTTCTCTCAGCTGTGTAAAAGATTTCTCCAGGGTGGCTGAGGCTAGACCACACCGTGCTGTTCCCAGCCCCTTTGGTCTTGACCCCTGGGGAACAATGGGATGAAGGCCAGAGACCTGTCAGCCTACGGATGTAAGCTTGCAGGATGGGAACGCTGTGCTTAACAACCAACGTGTCTCTGGTGTCCGAGAAGCAATGGGCCCAGACCTTGAAATGGTCCTACTGCCCGCAGGCCAATGACAGCTTTCATCTCAGCAATCTGACCACGTGTCTTTTTCATATAAATGCATTCTGAAGCAGTTTATGGTCTAGCTTTCTCTTTTTGCTTTTTGGTTTTTAGGTGACTATCATGATGAAAGCAAATACGAATAACTGAGAGGAAGGGAAGGGGAACAAAACCTTGAGACTCAGTTGCTCATTAACATGCCTGTGGTGTTTGTGTGAGCACGCTTGTGTGCACGTTCAACCTGTGGTTTCCTCCGCAAACCCTGCAGTTGGTGAATGGGAACAATACTTGGAACCACCAAGTTGGGACAGTGCTGATAAAAGCAAAGAAAAACATCTCCAGAATCATTTCCTTTACTGGCATATTTTGAAAATGTCTTTAATAAAATGGAAAAAAAAAAGATTTCTGATACACATGGACATTAAAAGTCTCCTAATGTGTGTGAATTTCCAGGCAAAGGTAAGTACTGGCAACCCCTTTTTCCCCTCTCTGAGCACAAGTAAACTCTTACTTAAGCCACTATAGGACTTTTTAAAGGTCAGAGGCCTCGAATATATGAATCTATGAATTGGGTCCATCTCTAATGATAATGAAAACAACCAGAAGTAAAGGTCTGGGATTCTGGACTCACATATATTGAGTTCAAGTCCTGGCCTTGCTGCTAACCAGCTGGCTGATTTGGGGCAGGCCAGCAGATTTACCTCGGTTTCCTGATCTAGAAAATGGAGGGACCTGTCTCTGAAGGAGGCTGCTGTTGGGGGACCCCTTGAGATAATGTTTGAAAAGGGTATAGGTTAGGGAGGAAGAGCTCAGTACAGGAGCTACTGTTATTCAGGTCCGTGCTGGTTGTGACGATGCAGGGACACCTCAGGGCCAAGGCTCATGGCTCGGGACCAGCTGGGGCAGTCCTCTCTCACCCCGCCCGGCAATCCTGCCATCACGCATGTTCCAACTACAAGGTCACACCCGTGGCGCGGCCTCCACTAAACCCCCTGCGTCTTCAGTCACACTCACATGCCCCATTATTCTCTATTTCCATTGTGTTTCCTTCCTAACACCTAGCACTTTTAATTATTTTTTTGTTCACATTTTTTTTTTTCCTGCTCAGGGCAAGTACCGCCAAACATCGTGTCTGACATATAGTAGGTGCTCAAAAGATTCTGTGCAATAAATGGTCGAGACAGGAATGCCAAGCTGCTTGCTTAGTGTACCCGAAAGGGCCTGGGTACTTAGATCTTGGGTTTCAGCATGACTTGTCTTGTATGTGTTTCAGAAAGCTTGCTAGGATATTAGCTGGGATGTTCCATGGACAGGACAGGTTTCTGTCACCAACCCCACTTCCTTGGGCTGGTCCAGAAGGGGGTCTGAGAGCTTGTCCGGTGAAGATGGAAAGGTAGCACATGCTGATTAAAATACATACTGTCTGTGTGGAAAGCGGAGAGCGAGCATATGTGTGCATGTGTGTGTGTGTGCTGGCGGCTGTAGGTACAGGTATGGATGTTTTTACCAGCATCCATTAAAGAAGGCTCAAAGGCTTCCTTAAACTGCCTGAGCCCTGGAAGGAGGCATCAAAGCCATGCCTAGTTCTCCGATATGATCCAAGACCAGCTCTTCCAAGCTGGGGAAAGAACCAGAAGGCATGCACCCTCAGAACTATGGCAGTTTCTCTGTTGTGCCAATATTCGTTTGCCTTCCTAAATCCCACTAATCTGGTCAGGCTCTGCCCTATTCCAGAACAGTGCCCGGGTGTGGCCTCTCTCCCAACCAGCATGAACATGAAGGGTGTACCTCTGGTTTCTAGATCTTCCAAATCACCCACTGTGCCATTTATGCCGGGGGCAGGGTAGCAACAGGGAGGTGCACGGGTGTGTCGTTCTGTATTTTTAGAATACAGAACTGGCCTGGAGGCTTCCTTCAGGTCACTCTAAGTAGAAACCCCTCCCTTCAACCTTGACCTTGAATAAACAGCACCGCCCCAGAACCCATGATATAAGGGAGAGGTGGCAAACCCTACCCACACAAAGAAGGCAGGCAGGTGGCAGGTGGGAGTGAGGGGGTCCTGCCAAGTGTTAAGAGGCAGTGGGGCTGACAAGGAGGACAGTGCCTGATGGAGAGGAGCTCGGCCCATCCACTCACTTCCTGCCCTGGGAAGTGTGGCTCTGGGGCTGTTTAGCTGACATCTCCTAGGGCCAACTGTTAACAATGAAGTAAAAACAATTTTTGAACACATGCAAATCAAACAAAAATAACCCCACCCATCTAAGGGCCAGATCTGACCTGTAGCCACCAGTTTGCCCCTTCCGCTTTAAGATCATTAATGTTCTAACAAATGTTAACTGGGGCCTTAATAGGCTTCGATTCACTTCCTTAAGGTGTAAAGTGAAGAGAAACGTGAAGCTTTATGCCATCGAATCATCACCAAGGAGTCATGGGGAGATATTCTGCCTTTCACTGTACGCATTTTTGTTGTTGCTGAATTTTTCATAGGAAGCATATGTCACTTTAGTGCTGAAAAGAACAGAAACCCGGAGAAAATAAATAAAAGTGGGTAAATATTTAACATACTGTGCGGCTCTGAACTCCTCGAGATGATACATACACAGTGAATCACCCCCTTTATCCATTTGAATCGTTTATCCTTGTGACTCCCAAGAAGAGGGAGACACTGGGCCCCCGGGCTCCATTGGGGCTGGTACCTGGATGTACCGGGGGGTGGGGTGCCAGGCATCTGGTGTTGGCATGCGGGAAGAGGCCAGGGATGCCTCCAGATCTCTGCACTGCACCAAACACGTCTGAGAGAAGGAATGGTCCAGGCTCACGTGCTAGCCATGGCTGAGAAAGCCTCATCCACACAAGGGTTAAAATGCAAACTTGCACCAGAACATGGTGCACAGTTAAGGGGCGACTGACCTCAGAAGCTATTCTGTACGTTAATTGGAACTATTTCGTTGATTGCCTAATGTTTTTATTCTTTATCAGTAGAAATTCAAGGTAACGGTAGGAATATATCAAACACCTATTATGCTGCATTAAGTGACCAGACAGCCCCACCCTACGGTTCCTCTGGGGCGCTGTCCTGTGCATGTGCCCCTCACAGGTGATGACCCCGCAGGACTTAGAAAACACAACACAGGACACGTACCTGGCAGAGGTGATTCAGCGATGTTTGCCGTCTCAGAATTTGGGAAAACCTTCTCGACACTGCAAGAAGAAAGAGTTGGTCTGAAGTATTTGCATGCTCCATGGATGGTCCTGCCTCGGATTTTCCAGGGGCGGATTTCAAAAAAGTGGCTTATTGGCCTAAATTTGTCTCGCTGTCCCACCCCATTTTTTGTGCACCCGCTGGCAAAACCCTGCATTTGATTCTTTGTTCTCCC
>ML109468.1:29457-51459 GCA_003697995.1 Taxidea taxus jeffersonii | reverse complement strand
GTGCTGCTGCACAAGCCTGTGGGAAGGGTGTGGAGGGAGGGTGGTGGGCCTGACAGCACCTTGTGCTGCCACTCTGGGCCCAGTGCCCGCCCACCCGGCCTGGTTCCGGCTGCCCCTGCCGTGGGCTGCTTGGCAGGGACTGGGAAGCACCGACCTACAGCCCTGACCTCGAAACCATATCCCGCTTGGAGAGCCGAGGTTCTGTTTGGGGGCCGGGGGTGAAGGGTGAGAGGACGGCAGGTTTGCAGCAGTTTGTACCAGAGATGGGAACCAGGAGGACTTTGAGAACCACGTTCAGGCTCTCACTGTGAAAACCAGGGGGTGGGTCCTGTGTCATCCCTGGAGTCCTCCTTCGGCTTGCCGCCACTGGGACCTCAGCCGCCATGGAGCGTCCACGCTGTCCTCTCACCCCCCACCCCTGACACCCCTACACCCCGCAACACCGCCTACCTGGCCCTGGATAGTGTCCTGCAGACTCTCCTGTCAGACCCTCATCACCGACCTCCCCTCCCTCCCCCAGGCAGTTCCACCAAGTTTCTCTTTCCTTCACTTCTCACTTTGCCAACCTTCTCCAAGACCCTCCACCAGCAGTGGCCACCATCCCTTCTCAGGGAACACAGCCGCAAAGGGAGAACTTTCCAACATTCCACTAGAGCACAGCTCTCCTCCCCGGCCACCGTGACAGAATCAAGGGCCAGCCAACACCATGTCATCCCCTCCTGCCCCCTCAGGAACCCCACCTCCATGACTGCCCCTTCTCTGGGGTATCCCACCTCTTCCTCTCACCAAGCATGTCTCATCTTAAAAATAAACCATCTTGGGGCGCCTGGGTGGCTCAGTGGGTTAAAGCCTCTGCCTCTGGCTCAGGTCATGATCTCAGGGTCCTGGGATCGAGCCCCGCATCAGGCCTCTCTGCTCAGCAGAGAGCCTGCTTCCCTTCCTCTCTCTGCCTGCCTCTCTGCCTACTTGTGATCTCTGTCAAATAAATAAATAAAATCTTTTAAAAAAAGTAAACCCTCTTATTTCCTCATGCTCTCTCTTCAGGGTGCCTGTCTTCCACTTCACAGACATTCTTCTTTATTTTTATTTTTATTTATTTATTTTTAAAAAGATTTTATTTATCTATTTGATAGAGATCACAAGTTGGCAGATACACAGGCAGAGAGAGAGGAAGGGAAGCAGGCTCCTTGCCAAGCAGAGAGCCTGATGCAGGACTCGATCCCAGGACCATGGGACCGTGACCTGAGCCGAAGGCAGAGGCTCTAACCCACTGAGCCACCCAGGTGCCCTACCATCCTTCTTTAGAGACTTGTCCACACTCTTTCCTTTCCTTTGCCTCTTGCTCACTCCAGTCCCTCAGCCTAAATAGCTCCTACCAGGCAGCAAGCTGCATCCAGATATGAACCCAGTGGACTCATTTTGGTTCCTATCTGCCTTGATATCTTGGCAGCATTTGGCTCTGCTGGCCCCCTCCTTCATTTGGAAACATTTCACTTCCCCCTGTGGTTGTGGCCCTCTGTCTTGTGGCTACTCCTTCTCAGTCACAAAGCTCAGCCCCTCTACCTGGCCTTTACTTCCTCCAACTCCTCCACATCCAGTCCTGGGCCCACATGTCACACTTTGTCCTTCCCTGGATAACTTCTCTGTGACCACAGCTTTAGTCACTGTGTATACTTCCTTTTGAGGTCCAGAACAAAGGTCTTCAGAACTCTAGACCAACCACGTACAGCGCCCCTCCACTTAGTGTTCTAAAGGCACATCAACCTCAACATGAACCTCAAGCTCAGTCCAAACTGAACTCATTGCTTCTCCGTCAGACATTCTTCTTATGTTCCCTATTTCACTAGGAATTCGACTTTCCCTAAAATTTTTGTTTTCACCTTTTTTGTATGGAGAAATTTCAAATATACCCCAAGATAGAATGGTATAATAAGCCTCCAAGTATATCTGATCCAGCTCCAATAACTAGCAACATTTTCCCAGTTCCGTTCACCACATGCTGCTCTTTTCTGGAACGTTATAAACAAATTCATGATATATCATTTCAGAATGTGTCCATCTTCCAACATGCACTTAAGCATGTATGTGTGCACACACACATACACACACACACACGTAAAACCACCTTTGCCATTAGTATGCTAATGAATACTATAGAATGAACATCAATTCCTTAATATTTTCCAAAGCCTAGTCTGTCCTCAAATTTCTCTATTTCTCTCAGAGCAGTCTTTTGGTTTCTTTGAATCAGGATCCAAACAAGGTCTACACATTGCACAAAAAATTGCCTTGTTCTATTTCTAAAGACTTTTTAAAAAGCCTCTCATGCCATTGGTTTGTTGACTCTCTCCTGTTATTTGTTCCCTGGAATGTCCCACCCTCTGATCTGGTTGACATCCTCATAGTGCCATTTAACCTGTTCATCTATCCTGCATGCTTCTCATAAACTGACAGCCCTAAAGAATAGATCGAATGAAGTTATAATTTTTTTTAAGGCATGAGAACTTCATAGGTGGCCCCTGTCTGCCCTCTGTACCACACTGTGAGACTTATAAAGGCTGATTTCTCCTCTTTTACTGTATCTGGTTTTTGACACTTGAATAGTCTCTTGTCCCGTGAGGAGGTACTGCCCATTTTTATCTCCAAGTTTCTCTCAGCCTCAGCCAGTGTTTCCCTTGTCTCCCAACTATCACTCTCTCACCCGGGCCAGTACTGCAGCTTCTGCAACAGTGGGTACAAGAGCCTACCTGCTCTGCTCACCTCCCCACCTCGACCTCATCTTCCACATTGCAAGAGGGATTTCTCCAAAACACTTGCAATTCTCATCTAGTTCACCTTCTGATTAAACGCCCCCCCCCCACCAATACTTTCACATTCTTCTTAGGGTAAAGACCAAAATCCTAACCACGATCCCCAAAGCTCACACTCCAGCCCTGCTTTCCTCTCCAGCCTCACTTTGCAGTCTCTCTTTTCACCATGTTTCAACCCCTCTTGCCTCTGCCCAGTTCTTTCCCACCTCAGAGCCTTTGACCTCGGCATCCTTCCATCCAAGAGCATCCTACCCTTCTTCATCTACTCGACTCCTCCTCATTGATCTGATCTCAGAGCAAGTGTCACGTCCACAGGAAAACTTTCTCTGAGGCCCCCTATTCTAGGTCAGAGCCCCTGATTGTTTCTCCTGAAGGGGCAAGTTGTCACAGTTGGTAACTATACACTGATTTGTGTGATTATCTGGTTCATGTCCATCTTTCCCAATGGACTGTATGCTCTGATGTGGAGGGCAAGGGACTAGGTCTATTTTGCTTATCACTGTGTGTTCAGCACCTAGCATAGTGCCAGACACCACACTGTGCCCCCCTTTATCTTTCTGACTTCAGCTCCTCCCACTCCCTCTCACCACCCCCACTCCCGCCAGCTTAACTCAATTCACACCACACCAGCTTTCTTTCTCTTTCTTTGGGTCCTTGACAACCTCACCATGGCCTTTGCATCTGCTATTCTCCCAGCTCAGAAAGCTCCTGCCCCAGAGTGCAGCCAGTTTTCTCCCTCCCTTAACAACTTCAGAAGTTGGGTTCAAGTGCTGACCACAGGATCTGAAACTGTCAGTCTCCTCACACTTCCGGCTCTACCAACCATCTCAACACTACTGAGCCTGCCATATGTTTCAAAAAGCTCAGCCTGGTTCCTGAGAAGGGCAAGGACAGAGCAGGGAGATCTGTTTGAAGGTTATCCCAGTAATCCAGGCAAGAAAGCATCCTGGATGTGAGGACGGTGACAGTGGAAATAATGCAATACAGTCAGATTAAAATACTTGGAAGGCAGAGCCAACCATGATGTCCTGGTGAGTGGTTGTGGGTGTATGAGGAAAGAAGGTTGTCAAGGATGTTTTCATGAAAGAAAAGTGGTATATGTACCCCCTGTGCCTAGCACAGTGCCTCCTACAACAGGAGGTGCTTAATAAATGTTGAATACTGAGTGAACCAAAAGTACTGCACACATAATAAAGCCCAAGTGCATTCTCAGTGATTAGCACACTGGATCCAGCTTCAAAGTGAGAAGACTTCTCAGAATATTTGGCCACCTTGACAGAGGTCAAAATTTAGAGAAGTGTGTGGAGTAATCATCTGATGGCTGCTGTCCCATCCAGGATGGTGGGCTGCCATTGCCCACCCATGACACCTTTCCCAGGGGCCATTACTTGCAGCTGGAGTAGAGGTGATGCCCTTTGTATGGGAGCCGAAGTAAGGAGCAGGACCAGGGATGGTCCTTTTCCTTGGTGCAATCATTTGATGTTATTACGCTGAAGAAAAGTGGGAAGAGACTCATCTTGGAAAGGATTCTGTTTTGGGACTTGGAACTGGGATAGACTTTTAAGAGTGATCTGAACATGAGCAAGTGAGGAGCTAGCCTCCTGATGCCCCCTAGCTAGCCTAGAGATGCCCCCTGGCCCGCTCCAACTTCCTGCAGCCTCAGATGACCCTGACCATCACCCTCTTTCTCACAGACTCTCCTCTGATGGTATGCATACACCCTGTTGTCTGACGCCCTTCTCTGCTGACTTACCCTGTCCCCTTCCATCTCACTCTCCAGGCTGGCACTCCCAGGGTCTGTCCCAAAATCCAGTGTCACACCTTCTCGTCCCTTTTGTGCAGGTGGCTTTCTTGTCTATACTTCCTGCTTCAGCCCTTCTCCTGCATCTTAATTCCACACTTGTAACTCTCTGATGACTTCCAGCCCCGATGCTGGTACAACAGCAACACCGCTAATACCAGCTGCTGTTAATGAGTGCAGTGTGCCAAGTGCTAAACACTTCACACATATTTTCTTATTTAACCCTCACATCTACCCTGTGAGATAGGTACTATTGTTAGTCCCAGCAGAGAGGTGAGAAACCGAGGCTCAGAGAAGTTACATGATTTGTCCGAGGAGATCCAATAAGCAAATGGACAAGCCAAGACTGAAGACTGCATGTGTGTGCCTCCGAAGCTCTAGTATCTCAGTCTTCTCTTTGCTTCTCCGCTATCTCATCTTCTCCGCCCTTCCACCACTCCTACACACATGCGCACACGTGCATGCACATGCACGCTTCCTTACTTCCGATAAACCAATCATCACTAACAACCACTATGCCAGGATCCCCTGGGAGGTCACAAGAAGTGACAAGCCCAAGTCTGAAAATGATCTACTTTTCTTATAAATAAACAGCAAATGGTTCATGGTTATCTCTATATTATCACTTGTTCACTGAAAAAGATATCTATATCTTTTTCGGTATACATATGGAGATATATCTATCTATCTATATATCTATATATTGATAGATATATGGAGATATATATTTATATATATCGATATATCTAGATATATCGATATATATATAGATAGATATATGGAGAGAGAGAGAGAGAATTTCAATATGCTTTACTGAGTTAGAACGTAAGGGGTGGGTCTGAGCTAGTCAGCTGGTGAGAACCTCCAAGTCAAATCTCATGTCTACCCTGGCCAAGCACAGGGCCGGGCACACAGAAGACACTCAAACAACTTTCAGGGATGAAGGAGTACATAAAGTTGTGAAAAGTTAGCTGTCTGATGAAGTCTGGTCTTTGGAGTAACTTTTTCTTCCCGATTTCATGAGAAAGGGGCTGGATTTCGAAGTCAAGGATCACTTTGGCACAATCATGCAAATCTGTTAACAATGTCATTTTTAAAAAATGGTCTCCTTGGGCAGACTGTGAGCTCAGTGAGGGCAGGAAGCATGTCTGTCTTCTTTAATGGGATGCTCCAGGACTCAGCATAGCACCCTGCATGTTGTAGTCATCAATAAACACGTTTAATGAAGAATGAACAGCTGGGCTGTGGCTGTTTCAGTTTATCTGCAGCTAAGGGTGGACTTAAGTTATTGCAGCTCCTAAGCTTCAATTTTTTTTTAAAGATTTTATTTATTTATTTGACAGAGAGGGATCACAAGTAGGCAGAGAGGCAGGCAGAGAGAGAGGAAGGGAAGCAGGCTCCCTGCTGAGCAGAGAGCCCGATGCAGGGCTCCATCCCAGGACCCTGGGATCATGACCTGAGCTGAAGGCAGAGGCTTTAACCCACTGAGCCACCCAGGTGCCCCCTAAGCTTCAATTTTTATGTCTATGAAACAAACCCGCTGCAGAGCAGGCAGCAGGGCTGGCATTTCATTAGCACCCCACGGATGCCCGGCCTGTGTGCAACACCCAGTGAGTACTACTAGGGAACGTGAAGCCCTCATATAACACTGTGTATACTTCTGCTGACCTGCCCCCCCCCCCTCCCAGAGGTACCTTTTCACTCCAAAACAAAGATACACAGTTGCACAGTTGCATTCAACAATGCACAAGAAAGAATAACTCAAAGCTTAAATGGGTCCATATATATATAATGTGTGTATGTTTATTTTTATAATCCAATGCATATTTAAATTTTAAAATCAGCTATATATGCATATGCACAGGATTATAAAAATAATCTAGTCTTAATTAGAACACTAGAAAAATACAGAAAAGCATGAGATTAAAATTCGACCACAATCCCACCAGGACGTACTCTTTGTTGCCTTTCTAGGTGCATTTCTGTTCCACCTAGAATGTGGAAAATTAGAAAGAGCAACACTCCCACGATAACATGAGAAAAACCAGATAATCTGGGTTAAACTGTTCTTTAACCCATCGGATAGCTGAGGTCACAACTGCTTAGCTTGGAATACACAGAAAGACAGGCACCTCCAAAGAGAGGAGGACTTGGGGACTGGTTGATCTATGGCTGAGGGAGGAAAGTAGGACATCTAAGTAAAAAGAATTCATTCAGCTCAATTTTTATTTTTTTTTATTTTTATTTTTTTAAAGATTTTATTTATTTATCCAACAGAGAGAGAGATCACAAGCAGGCAGAGAGGCAGGCAGAGAGAGAGGGGGAAGCAGGCTCCCTGCTGAGCAGAAAGCCTGATGCGAGGCTTGATCCCAGGACCCTGAGATCATGACCTGAGCCGGGGCTCAATCCCAGGACCCTGAGATCATGACCCGAGCCGAAGGCAGCAGCTCAATCCACCGAGCCACCCAGGTGCCCCCAGCTCAATTTTTAAAGATTTTTTTATTTTATTTTATTTTATTTTATTTTATTTGTCAGAGAGAGCGAGCACAGGCAGACAGAGTGGCAGGCAGAGGCAGAGGGAGAAGCAGGCTCCCTGCCAAGCAAGGAGCCCGATGTGGGACTCGATCCCAAGACGCTGGGATCATGACCTGAGCCGAAGGCAGCTGCTTAACCAACTGAGCCACCCAGGCATCCCCCCAGCTCAATTTTTAAAACAAATTGCTAAAGGCAACGTGTGAACTCACATGATGGTATAGAACACTGAGAGCCATGGATGCAAAGGAAATGTACATCTATTCACAAGATCGCCACATACCGTGCCAGGTGCTCATGGAGAATCCCCGAGAACAGAGAATGGAGGAAGCCTCTCTCTGAGGTGCCTGTTTTGCAGGAGGGGAGCAACCACTGCTGTGGGGAAAGCATGAAGTCCTAGCCAGCTCTCTCTCCTACGGAACACAAGCCTCAAGTGGCTGGGGAAGGACAGAAACGCTACTGACAATGAGCAAAGAAAGAGACCCATTACAGGTGGGGGAAATAAAAAGAAAAAGCTCTCTAACCTTGGTAGAAATCAGGCTCAGATTATTAGAGGTTTCTCTTGGAGGGGTAATAGGGAGGGTGGACAGGATCACTGAGATTCCCCCAAAACACAGGGCTTGCTGGGACTAAGCCAGGACAGCAGGGGACCCCTACACCTCCACCTCAGCCCCAAAGAGGCTAACAAGTGTGTCTACTTCCCTAATAGGGAAGGCCCAACACTAACAGTGTAGCAGCAGCATTGAGAAAAACCCCTTCAACAAACTTCCAACCTGAGCACAGGGTATCCCAGAAGAATATGAATCTGGTAGTTCACTGAGGGTACCCATAGCAAAAACAAAACCCAAAACCAATCAATGCCTAAATCAATGGACTCAATTCCTCACATTAAGAGTCTAGGAGAAAAGAAGCATGTCTATTTACAGGCATAAATACTCTCTACTCCAGTCTCTACTGTTCCAACCACTGTTTGGAAGTCAATAAGAAATTATAGGACACAGAGAAAATTAAGAAAAAGTACCTATAATGACTAAATTTATTAAAGAAACAAGACCCATCTCTATGCTGCCTATAAGAAACTCACTTCAGACCTAAGACACATACAGACTGGAAGTGAAGGGATGAAAAATGAGAATGAAAACAGAAAAAAAAATGGGTAGCAATACTTTATCAGACAAAAAAGGACTTTAAAATAAAGACTGTAACAAGAGCCAAAGTAGGGAGGGCATGGCATAATCATAAAGGAATCAGTCCAAAAAGAAGATAAAACAATTGTGAATATCTATGTGCCCAACACAGGAGCACCTAAATACATAAAGCAAATATTAACAGACATAAAAGGAGAAGTTGACAGTGACACATTAATAGTAGGGAAACTTAACAGCCCACTTACATCAATGGGTAGATCGTCCAGCCAGAAAGTCAACACGGAAACAGAAAATCAATAAGGAAACAGTGGCTTTGAATGATACATTAGACCAGATGGACTTAATAGATATATTCAAAACATTCCATCTAAAAACAGCAGAATTCATGTTCTTTTCAAGTTCAAATGGAATTTCCCCAGGATAGAGCACATGTGAGGCCACAAAACAAGTCTCCATTAGTTAATATTTAAATATTATTAAGCATCTTTTCTGATCACAATAGTATGAAACTAGAAATCAATTGCAAAAAAAAAAAAAAAACTGGAAAAACCACAAACATGAGGAAGCTAAACAAAATGCTACTAAACAACCAATGGATCAATGAAGAAATCAAAGAAGAAATGGGCATTAAGGAGGGCACTTGATGAAATAAGCACTGGGTGTTATATGCAACTGATGAATCACTAAATTCTACCCCTGAAATGAATAATACACTCTATGTTAACAAAACTGAATTTAAATAAAAGATTTTTTAAAATACATAGAGACAAATGAAACTGAAAATACAATGGTCCAAAAATCTTTGGGACGTAGCAAAAGCAGTTCTAAGAGGAAGGTTTATAGAGATACAGGCCTACCTCAAGAAACAAAAAATATCTCAAACAATCTAATATACCTAAAGGAACTAGAAAAAGAACAAAGCCCCAAGTCAGTAGAAGGAAGGAAGGAATAAAGATCACAGTGGAAATAAGTGAAACAGAAACTTATAAAACAATAGATCAATGGAACCAAGAGCTGGTTCTTTAAAAAGATAAAATTGATAAACCGTTAGTCAGACTCATCAAGAAAAAAGAGAAAAGACTCAATAAAATCAGAACTGAAAGTACTGACATCACAGAAAAAAATTATGAGAAATTATTACAAAAAATTATACACCAACAAATTGGAAACCTAGAAGAAAAATGGACAAATTCCTAGAAACATATAACCTTCCCAGCCTGTATCAGAAAGCAACAGAAAACCTGAACAGACTGATTACTAGTAACAAAATTGATCAGTAATTTAAAAAAAACCTCTCAGTAAACAAAAGTCCAAAGCTTTACAGGTGAGTTCAACCAAACATTAACCGAAGAAGAGTTAATACTTACTATTCTCAAACTTTTCCCAAAAATAGAAGAGAAAGGAAAGCTTCTAAATTCATTCTATAAGGTCAGCATTACCCTGATATTAAAACCAAAGACACTACCAGAAAAAGAAAAATACAGGCCAATATCCTTGATGAACACAGATGCAAAAACCCTCAACAAAATATGAGCAAACTGCATTCAACAATATATTACAAGGATGGTTCACCAGGATCTAGTGGGATTTATTGCCAAGATGTTCATTTAACACAAATCAATCAAAATGATACATCACATTAACAAAACAAAGGATGGATAGATGCAGAAAAAGCATTTGACAAAATTCAACATCAGTTCATAATAAAAACAATCAACAAAGTGGGCTTAGAAGGAACATACACTGGCATAATAAAGGTTATATATGACCAATCTACAGCTAAAATCATATTCAATAGTGAAAAACTGAAAGCTATTCCTCTAAAATCAGGAACAAGACAAGGATGTTCTCTCTCACCAACCTTTATTCAACAGAGTATTGGATGTCCTTGATAGCCACAGCAATCAGACAAGAGAAAGAATTAAAAGGCATCCAAACTGGTAAAGTAAAAGTAAAACTGTCCCTATTTGCAGATGAAATGATACTATATATAAAAAACCCTAAAAAGTCCATCATAAAACTATTTGAGCTAATAATAAGTGAATTCAGTAAAGTTTCAGGACACAAAATAAATATAGAGAAATCTGTTGCACTTCTATACACTAATAATGAAGTCCCAGAAAGAGAAACTAAGAGAACAATTCCATTTATACATGCACCAAAAAGAATAAAATACTTAGGAATAAACTTTAACCAAAGAGGTGGAAGGCCTGTACTCTGAAAACTATAAAATGCTGATAAAAGAAACAGAACACAACATAAATATAAAGAAATACATGCTTATGGATTGGAGGAACTAATATTGTTAAAATGGGCCTACTATCCAAAGCAATCTATAGGTCAACACAATCACTCTCAAAATACCAATAGTATTTTTCAGAGAACTAGAACAAATAATCCTAAAATTTACATGGGAACACAAAGTATCCCAAATAGCCAAAGCAATCTTGAGAAAGAACAAAGACACCACAATCCCAGATGTTAAGATACACTACAAAGCTAAAGTAATCAAAACAGTAAAGCGCTGGGACAAAATGGACATATAGATCACTGGAACAACATAGAGAGTCAGAAATAAAGCCATGTTCACATGGTCAATTTATTGATGGCAAAGAAGGCAAGAATATACAATGGGCAAAAGACAGCCTTTGCAACAAATGGTGTTGGGAAAACAAGACAAAAACACGCCCACAAACCCCCTCAAAATAAGACATAGGGGTGCCTGGGTGGCTCAGTGGGTTAAAGCCTCTGCCTTCGGCTCAGGTCATGATCCCAGGGTCCTGGGATCAAACTCTGTATCGGGCTCTCTGCTCAGCGGGGAACCTGCTTCCTCCTCTCTCTCTGCCTGCCTCTCTGCCTACTTGTGATCTCTGTCTGTCAAATGAATAAATAAAATCTTTAAAAAAAAGATAAGACATTTGGGGCGCCTGGGTGGCTCAGTGGGTTAAAGCCTCTGCTTTTGGCTCAGGTCATGATCCCAGAGTCCTGGGATCGAGCCCCGTATCGGGCTCTCTGCTCAGCGGGGAGCCTGCTTCCTCCTATCTCTCTGCCTGCTTCTACTGCCTACTTGTGATCTCCGTCTGCCAAATAAATAAATAAAAATCTTAAAAAAAAAGACATTCTATGTTTATAAAAAAAAATTTATAAAATTAAAATTTAAAAAAATACATAAATGTGAGACCTGAAACCATAAAACTCCTAAGAGAGAAAACCTAGGCAGTAAGCTCTTGGACATTGGTCTTAGTAATGTACTTATGGACATGTCTCCTCAGGCAAGGGAAACAAAAGCAAAAATAAACTATTATATATCTGTATCTATGTATAGATACATATAACAAAATCTCTATATATAATATAAATTTTATAATATATAATTTTTATAAAATAAAAAGCTTTTACACAGTAAAGGAAACCATCAACATAACAAAAAAGCAACCTACTGAGTGGAAGGAGATATTTGCAAATGTTATATCAATAAAGGGTTAACATCCAAAATATATGAAGAACATATACAACTCAACACCAAAAGACAGGTAATCAAATTAAAAATAAGTAGAGAACTTGAACAGACATTTTTCAAAGAAGACATACAGATGGCAAACAGACACAGGAAAAGATGTTCAACGTTACTCATCACCAGGGAAATGCAAATCAAAACCACAATGAGATGTTACCTCACACCAGTCACAGTGGCTAGTATCAAAAAGGCCAAAACTACAAAGTGTCGGTGAAGATATGGAGGAAAGGGAACCCTCTGCCCTGTTGGTGAGAATGTAAATTAATCCAATCACTGTGGAAAACAGTAGGGAAGTTCCTCAGAAAATTCCAAATAGAAATACCACACAATTCAGTAATTCCACTCTGGCTGTTGACTCAAAATCAAAACACTAACTTGGAAAGCTATGTGCATTCCTATATTCACTGCAGCATATTTACAATAGCTAAGATATGGAAGCAGCCCAAGTGTCCATCAATTAATAGATAAAGAAAATGTGGCATAGCTACACAACAGAATATTACTTCACCATAAAATGAATGAGATTTTGCTATTTGCAACAAAATGCGTGAACCTAGAAAGTATTATGTTAAGTGAAATAAATCTGACCAAAATAACAAATGCCATATGATTTTACCTATATGTAGATTCTAAAAACCAACCAACCAAACAAACAAAAAACCAGAAACAAACTCCTAAATACAGAGAACAAACTGGTGGTTGCCCGATGGGAGGGGAATAGGGAGGATGGGCAAAACAGGCAAAGGGAATTATGACATACAAACTCCCAGTTTTAAAACAAGTAAGTCACAGGGATGAAAGGTACAGCATAGAGAATATAATCAATATTATAATAATGTTGCGTAGTGACAGATGGTAACTACCCTTATTGCAGTGAGTGCTGATAATGTATAGAATTTTCCAATCACGGGACGCCTGGGTGGCTCAGTGGGTTAAAGTCTCTGCTCTCAGCTCAGGTCATGATCTCAGGGTCCTGGGATTGAGCCCCACATTGGGCTCTCTGCTTCGCGGGGAGCCTGCTTCCTCCTCTCTCTCTGCCTGCCTCTCTACCTACTTGTGATCTCAGTCTGTCAAATAAATAAAATTTAAATAAAAAGAATTTTCCGGGACGCCTGGGTGGCTCAGAGGGTTAAGCCTCTGCCTTCGGCTCAGGTCATGATCTCAGGGTCCTGGGATCGAGTCCCGCATCGGGTTCTCTGCTCAGCAGGGAGCCTGCTTCCCTACCCCCTCTCTCTGCCTGACTCTCTGTCTCTGCCTGTGTCAGATAAATAAATAAAATCTTTAAAAAAATTTTTTCCAATCATGATGCTGTATGCCTGAAACCAATGTAACATTGTAGGTCAACTATACTCCAAAAATAAAAATTTTGAAAAGAGGAAGAGTCCACTCTCAAGAGATGAAGCTCTCTCAGAAGACCCTATCAAACAAGGAATTTAAAATAACCATGGTTAGTATGCCAAAGGCTCCCATGGAAAAGATAAACAATAAGGATGAACAGATGAGGAATTTCAGGAGAAAGAGAAATAATAAAAATGAAATGTTAGAAATGAAAATAAAAACAAAACATGGCAACAGAGATGAAGAATGCCATCAACAGCTTCATCAGTAAAGTTGACATATACTAGAAAAAAAGTCAGCAAGCTTGCAGATAGGCCAATAAAAAATGACCTAAACCAAACCACAAAATGAAAAAAAGTTAAACAGAGCCTCCAAGTAATGGAACAGTATCAAAAGGTCTGACACGCATGTAATTGAAATAACAGAAGGAAGAGAGAGAGAGAAGACAGAGCAGCAGATAATGGCAGGGAGTTTTCCAAATATAATGAAACACATCAAAGCACAGATCCAAGTTCAGAAAATCTCAAGCAGGATTAAAAACAAAACAAAACAACTAAACACGTCATATTCAAACAGCTAAAAACCAAAGATAGAGAAAATCTTGAAGGCAGCCAGAGATGGGGAAAAGGCATGTTGTATACCGAGTAGAAAAGATGTGCAAACATGAAAGTCAGAAAGAAACGGATTAAAATCTGTAAAGTGCTGAAAACAAAACAAGACAGAAAACTTGCGAATCCAGGACACCACACCCCCTGAAAATATCTTTCAGAAATGAAAAAGATATAAAGACTTTTTTGGACCAACAAAAGCTGCAATAATTCATTAGCACCAGACCGGCAATATGAGAGAAGCTTTAGAAGATTCTTCAGGTAGGGGATATGACAATAGGTCACAGGAACTGGGATTTTATGTAAAGAAATGAGGATCAAAAATCATTAGCTGAAGGTAAATTTTTATTTATTTATTTATTTATTTATTTATTTATTTATTTATTTGACAGAGAGAGAGCGATCACAAGTAGGCAGAGAGGCAGACAGAGAGAGGAGGAAGCAGGCTCCCTGCTAAGCAGAGAGTCCGATGCGGGGCTCGATCCCAGGACCCTGAGATCATGACCTGAGCCGAAGGCAGAAGCTTAACCCACTGAGCCACCCAGGCGCCCCGCTGAAGGTAAATTTTAAAGATTGTTTTCTATATCTTTAACCAGTCGAAAGGATAGTCGTCTAAAGCAAAAACAGTAACAACACATATGAGTTTGGAGTACATACAAATCCAAAATATGTGATAGCAGCAGCATAAAAAATGAGAGGATGAATTGAGGGTAGACCGTTGTGAGGTCCGTATACAATGTGAGAAACAACATGATATCATCTGAAGGTAGGCTGTAAGTGAGGCAACCATTAAAGCTTTTTAAATAATAGCTATAAAGAACAGTCTGATTATGGAGATAAAATAGAGTGATAAAAAATTTTAACCTAAAAGTAGGTACAAAGAGAGGAAAAAAGGATAAAAACTGAAGGAACTAATAGAAAATAGAAGGGGATGATGCCTGGGTGGCACAGTCGTTTGAATGTCCGACTCTTGGGTTTTGGCTCAGATCATGATCTCATGAGCTGTGATATTGAGCCCCATGTGGGGCTCTGTGCTCAGTGGGGAGTCTGCTTGAAAATTCTCCCCCTCTGAATTGCCTGCGTGACTCAGTTGGTTAAGTGTCTATCTTTGGCTCAGGTCATGATCTTAGGGTCCTGGGATCAAGCCCCACATTGGGCTCCCAGCTCAGTGGGAAGCCTGTTTCTCCTTCTCTGTTGCCTGCTACTCCTCCTCCTTATGCCCTCTCTCTTTCTCTCTCTCTCTGTCAAATAAATAAATAAAATCTTAAAAAAACAAAAAGAAAAGAAAATTCTCTCTCTGCCCCTTCCCCCCCATGTACTTGTGCTCTCTAAAAATAAATAAACAAATCTTAAAAAAAAAAAAAGAAAAGAGGGATGCCTGGATGGCTCAGTCAGTTAAGTGTCTGCTTTGGTTCAGGTCATGACCCTGGAGTCCTAAGATCGAGGTCCACGTTGGGCTCCCTGCTCAGCAGGGAGTCTGCTTCTCCCTCTACTGCTGCCCCTCCCCCTGCTCATGCTCACTCATTTGCTTGCTCTCAAATAAATAAAATCTTTAAAAAAAGAAAACAACTAGTTAGAGGGAATTTTTTAATGAACTATATCATTAATATTAAGTGCACAGGTCTAGACATAGCAATTAGAAGTAGAAATCGTCAGACTGAATAAAAAAGCAAGAGCTTACTATATTGGCTACACGAGATCTACTTTAAATATGAAGCTGTTGGGTAACAGGGTGGAAAAGGATATGCCATGCAAACCCCAAATGATAAGGGGCTGGCAGTGGGAGGAAGAGGGGCATGAGAACATTTTTAAAGTGATGAAACTACATCTTGATTGTACAGTCAACACTTCAACAACATGCGTGTGAACTGTGCGAGCACTGTTAGATAGGAATTGTTTTTCAATAACGACTGCACTGTATATTTAGTTTCTCTTCCTTATGATTTTCTTTTTTCTTTAAATTTTTTTTAAGATTTTA
Organism: Taxidea taxus jeffersonii; assembly: GCA_003697995.1. Classification (NCBI taxonomy): domain Eukaryota; kingdom Metazoa; phylum Chordata; class Mammalia; order Carnivora; family Mustelidae; genus Taxidea; species Taxidea taxus. The sequence goes on along the minus strand of ML109468.1, from coordinate 35,727 downwards.
TTTATTTATTAGTTAGAGAGAGAGAGAGAGTGAGCACAGGCAGACAGAGTGGCAGGCAGAGGCAGAGGGAGAGGCAGGCTCCCTGCCGAGCAAGGAGCCCGATGTGGGACTCGATCCCAGGACGCCAGGATCATGACCTGAGCCGAAGGCAGCCACTTAACCAACTGAGCCACCCAGGCGTCCCTCTTCCTTATGATTTTCTTAATAGCATTTTCTTTTCTCTGGCTTACTCTATTGTAAGAATGCAGTTCATAATACACGTAACATACAAAATCTGGGGTTTTGTTTCATGCCTGTTTATGTTATTGGTAAGACTTGTGGTCAACAGTCGGCTATCAGTCGTTAAGTTTTGGGAGAGCTAAAAGTTATACACAAATTTTCAACTGCACAGGGGTTTGGCACCCCCAATACCTGTGTTGTTCCGGGGCCAACTGTATACACTAAAAATGGCTAATGTTGTTATATATAAAGTGTACTTCAATAAGCCTGAATTTTAAAAATAAAATTAAATAAAAAGCTATAAACATATATGTAATAATATAAAATGAAATGACAGAACTAAGAACAAAAGTATCTGTTGTGTCAATAAATGTAATTGGACTAGACGTACCTAGTAAGAGAAAAGGTCAATTGAACTATAAAACAAATTCTAAATGGTTCTGCATAAGTAAGTTATAAAGGTCACAAATAAAAAGATGGGCAAATGTATTCAGACAGATGAAAACAAAAAGAACATAGAGGTCAAGATCTTAATATCAAACAACCTAAATTCTAGGCCAAAAATTTATGAATTAGACTTTATAATGTTAAGTGTACCAAAAAAAATACTAAGAGTACAATTTACAATGAAGATGTTGCGATTCATAATGAATGAAGGTATTACATTGAAGATAAAGCAGCTAGAAATATCAAAGCATCTTATAACATAGCATCAACATTCAGAAACAAAACTTAAGGGAGATTCAAGGTGAAATAGTTAAGCGCATATTAGTAATAAGTCTGAAACCTATTTACCTGTCTTGGTCCATAACAGTCCAAATGGACCAGTACTAAGACAACAGAATAAATAACAATAATGTTGACCCAAATACAGATCTGTCAAAGTCTGCACTTTGAAGACAGACAGTGCTTCATTTTCCCAAGTGTCACAATATTGACCATGTATTAGAAAACAAGTAAAATCTCAAAACAAAACAAAAAAATAGTTCAGAAAACAGTCATTAATCACAAGGCAATAAAAGCTAAAATGAATAACATAACCAGAAAATAATAGCTCCTAACAACAGGAAGTTTTTTTTTAAGATTTTATTTATTTATTTGACACAGAGACAGATCACGTAGGCAGAGAGGCAGGCAGAGAGAGAGAGGGAAGCAGGCTCCCTGCTGAGCAGAGAGCCTGATGCAGGGCTCCATCCCAGGACCCTGAGATCATGACCTGAGCCTAAGGCAGAGGCTTTAACCCACTGAGCCACTCAGGCACCCCACAACTGGAAGTTTTTAAGGACTCTTTAAAAATTTTTAGGGCAAAGAAGAACTCCAAACCAAAGTTGCAAAATATCTAGGAAATAAGAATGTTAAAATATTACATATCAAAACCTATGGGATGCAGCTCAAATAGTGCTCAAAGAAAAACCCAAGTCTGAAATATTTATGCTGTTAAACAAGAATGAAAGAAAGTAAGTAAATCAAGCATCTATTTTTTGGTCAGTTGGTTTGGGTCCCTGATGAAACAACAAACTATGTAGTGGGCACTCAATAAAGTATTTGTTGAATAAATGAAGAACAGAGTAAACTTAGGAAAGTAAAAGGGATGAGTTAAATAATTTGCTGTATTAGAAAAAAGAAAGAGTAATGGCACCAATAAATATATCCAAGAGCATGGGCCTTGAAAAAATGAAACTGGTAAATTAATCATGGAGAAGCAGCAGAAAGCCCAAGTACACCAACTGAAATGTATTAAAGCAGAAATATTGAGACACAGAGGAAACTCAGTGAGTCTACAAATCCACTCTGCTCAGCCCTCATCGAATACATTTTAAGATCTAGAAGCGGATATTATAAAATTTACCAAAACTCACCTCAGAGAAGACAGAAAATCTAAACTAACCAATTACTATAGAAAAAGAAATAAGAAAAATTTCAAAGATTTACTCCCACAAAACACCACACCCAGATGCCTTCAAAGGGGAATTAATTTTACGTAGACTTCAAGAACAAATAATTTCAATGCTATTTAAAGTGTGTCAGAGCACAGGGAAAAATGGGGGTGGGGAGAAGCTTCCAGATCTCTTTTATGAAGCAAGAATAACATTGATACCAACAACTAATGATGATTAAATAAACACAAAAAGAAAACTGCAGACCAATCTCACTTTATGGCTTTGATGCAGCACCTCTAAATAAAACATTAGCAAATAAAATCCTGTAGCACATTAAAGAAAATATACTATGAGCAAGTGGGTTTTATTCTAAGAATGCAAGAATGGTTTAGTATTAGGAGACAGATAATATAATAATTTCCATAGATGATGAAAACCATTGGATGATATTCAATAACGTTCTTCACAAAACATTTAATGAATCAAGAAAATACAGAAATTCCTTAACATGATAAAGTATATCAATCTTAATTCAAAAGCCAGCACAATGTTTAATGGAGAAACACTAGATGCATTTTCATTAAAGTCAAGAACTTCAACATGTTCTTGAGGCATAAGCCAATGTAATTAGGCAAGAGAAATAAATGAGAGGTGTAAAAATTAAAAAACAACAGTAAAACTACTTGTGTTTATAGATAACAGGACCAAACATGGAAAATGTAAGAACCTGAAAAAAGAAATACAACAACAAGATAAGCTTGGCATAGCCAGCTCCAAATATAACACACAGATATCAGTAGCTTTCATATACGTAAACCACCAACCATCAAGAGCTGTAGGGGAGAAGACTGCACTCACAATAGCAACAAATAGATAAATATCTAAGAGTAAATTTTTTAAATGTGTAAGATTTATATGAAAAACATTTACAGGGGCACCTGGGTGGCTCAGTGGGTTAAAGCCTCTGCCTTCGGCTCAGGTCATGATCCCAGGGTCCTGGGATCGAGCCCCACATCAGGATCTCTGCTCGGGAGGGGGCTGCTTCCCTTCCTCTCTCTCTGCCTGCCTCTCTGCCTACTTGTGATCTCTGTCTGTCCAAAAAATAAATAAAATCTTTAAAGAAAAAAAAAAAGAAAAACATTTACAGTATTCCTACAGTCACAAAATGAAAGATCAGAATAAATGTCAAGGCAAACCATGTTGTTAGGAATTCTCAGTATCATAAATACATAATTTTCCCTAAACTGGTCTCTAAATGTAATGTAATCCCAATAAGAATACATGTGTAAGTGTGATATATGTATATGTATCAAAATAGGCAAACTGATGACAAGGTAGTTCATATGGAAATGTAAGTGATAATAATTGGAAAATTGTTAAAAAAGGAAAGTAATTATGAGGAGCTTGTCCTACTAAATATTAAATATGTTTAAAAGCACAAAACTTAAAGCAGAGTGACTGTGGAACATGAATGCAGAGAAGTATCAATGGCATAGGATAGGAGGTCCAGAAATAGCCCCAAGTACATGTAAAATTTACTATATTAAAAAAATGGCATATCAACTCTGAAGAAAAGATGGAATAATTAGCATATGGTGCTAGGAGAAGAAGATAGCTGCTGAGGAGAAAACAAAGCCATACTTCTCATCTTACCCCAGGATGAGTTCCAGATTGAACAAAAATTCAAAAGTACAAAATGAAACCATAAAGTTGGTGTGATAAATCATGGGGAAATTACTTAATCATTGGAATGGGGAGGACTTTTAAAACTATGATACCGAATCCAGAAGCCATAAAGCAAGGACTGATAAATTCAACTACATAAATCTATTTCTGTGTGGCAAAGACAAAAAAATGACAACAAAATGAGAAACCATTTGCAACTCTTAACACAGATAAATGGCTATTATACTTAATAAATAAACAGCTCCTGGGGATGCCTGGGCAGCTCAGTCAGTTAAGCATCTGACTTTGGCTCAAGTCATGGTCCCAGAGTCCTGAGATGGAGCCCCAAGTCGGGCCCCTGCTTGGCGGGGAGCCTGTTTCTCCCTTTCCCCCCTGCTCATGATCTCTCTCGCTTTCTTTCTCTCTCTCTCTCAAATAAATAAATACCTTTTAAAAAATAAAAAGCTCCTATAAATCAATGAGAAAACCATCTACCACCAAATAGAAAAATGATCAGAAGATAAGAACCAAGCGGTCACAGGAAAGAAAACAGAAGTTACTTTTAAAGATACGAACACTCAACTTCACTCATAATAAAAGAAATGCCCACCAAAACTTCACTGAGAAAAGTTTAAATCATATATCCTTCAAACCAGAAATTCAGCCCTATAGGAACTTAACTCTGCACACACATGTCATCTAGTGGGATAAGTGGTACCCCCTCTCCACTCCCCAGTATGTCCACCTGGAATGTGTGAAGGTGACCTTATTTGCAGACATGATTAAATTAAGGGTCTTGAGATGAGATCTTGGATTAGCTGAGTAGGCCTTAAATCTGATGACAAGTGTCTTTATAAGACACAGAGAGACACATAGAGTGGAAGTCAATGTGAAGACAGACGTAGAGACTGGAGGGAAGCATCTATAAGCCAAGGAACACCAAGGACTCCAGCCACCACGAGAGGCTGGGAGACAGGCACAGAGTACATCTCTGGAAGGAACCAATGCTGCCAACACCTTGACTCCAGAATCCTGGCTTCCATAACCATGAGAGAAGTCATGTCTGTTGTTTTAAGCCACCCAGTTTGTGCTACTTAGTTGCTGCAGCCCTGGGGAAAGCTAATGCACCCTTCCCCTGAAAAAGAATGTACATCATTCATCATAGTATTATTTGTAGTAAAACAAGACTGGAAACATGAAGACAACTGATTACTTTCAGTCCAGCGGGAACAGTATGCAGGCACAAAAAAAGAATAAAGAGAGGCCACTCAAAATAGCAGTTTATTTACAAGGGACAAGTCATGAAGGTGTCCATAGGCATGAAGGAGCCCATGATGGAGACGCTGCTGTGGTGTGGGGGGTTAGGGGCAGCAGGCTCTCACCCATCCCATGTTCATAGGACAAGCTTCTAACCTAAGCACAGGTACCCCAGGAGAATTTGAATCTGGTGGTATACTGGAAGGCCCCAGAGGCATGTGGATGGCCACAGCATGGCCACAGCCAGCCCGAGGTGCCCTTCCAGGGAGGGAGACAAGTCTGTCTCCTGACCTCCCTTATCTCCCTCCCCCCTGGATGCTACAGGGAAAGGGAGCCTTGTGAGGTACTACATTTGGTCTAGCCCCCGGGGCAGGGGGCAGTGTGGGACATGGTAGGGAGTGATCTGGAGGGGCAAGGAAGCCCCAGCATAAGCTCCAAGATTGTTTTTCTAAAGCAAAGTGCAGAATAGTATAATATAGTATATCACTGTTTCAGTGGGAAAGAAAAAAAGAGTATGATATATGCATTGGTTATATGTGCCCAGTAGATCTGGATGGGCCCCCTGGAACCTCACCCCGTGCCAAGAAAATGACTCAATGTGATGCTTTATGGAGAAGTCTGGGGTGCCGGGGAATAGGAGTTGGTAGGGAAAGACTTTTCACCATTTCCACATTACACCTTCTGAATTTTGAACCACACAAATGGTTCAAAATGTTCAAATTTTTATTTATATTAAAAACTATAAATCAAATTGAAATTTTAAAAGCCCAATGTCTGTGGTCTTTACAAGGGAGAGCCCCAGAGAGTGCATGATTATGTTCAGTGAAACAGAGGCAGGAACAGTACGAGCTAAGAAGAAGCGTGCCCACCTGTCAGGTAATGCCTGCAGCACGGTGGGCATCAGCACCCCCGAGATAGCTTTGTAGAGGATTGAATCACACACGCCGACGATGTTCACCACCGTGGAGGAGCCCAGCACAGGCAGCATGTGGGGGGGCATTCCTTGCCAAAAGTGCAGAAGGAAACTTTGAACCTGTATTGACCCACAGAAAGGAGAACCATGAGGTTATGAGGCCCTTCCAACAAAGCCGGGGGTTCCACCAGCCTGCAGTGGGGTCGTCTGTTCCCCTGCTGTGCAGAGGTGGCCCCATCCCCAGCCCCATCCTCCCCCTGCCCATCTGTGCATGCTCCCGGCTGCAGAACCACCTGGCCTGGGGTCAAGTCTGTCCTGCCAGAGAGGACTAGCACG
>ML109468.1:0-29057 GCA_003697995.1 Taxidea taxus jeffersonii | reverse complement strand
TAACCCATCCCCTCCTTCATGCTCACCATGGTCCAGGGAAAGTTTAAGGAAGGGAAGGTGCTCTTCACAAACTGAGAGCACTAGTGCTCACTATTCTTTGGGCCTGTTGGGGGCCCTTGGGTGTTCTCAAAAAGAAGGGAATGATGTGTGAGGTGCTGGCAAAAGGAATGTATCTTGAAGGCATCTTGAAGTGTGTGTACCCAAACCCAAAATTCCTCTGTTTCCCCAAGGAACCCTTGCTGGCTGTGGCCACTATGGGAAGCTAGATGGTAGCATGTGGGCGGCAAACCATGTGGGCACTCCCACCCCAACCACTAGCACAGAACAGAAATACAGGCGGCACTGGAGAGAGCGTTATCGGTGTCATGGCACAAGCTCTAGCTGCGCCGTTGCTGAGGAGGTGGCAGAGCACATGTCTAAGGCAGACAACTCTTTAGTGGCCTGCACACCTCCATCTTCTTCCGTGTGAGCTGGAGGTCAAGGAGAGGGCGGGGTGGGGGCCCGGGGTGCAGGACAAGGTAAGGGAAGTGAAGGGAAACAGCAGAGATGGTTAACTGATGTATATAATGCCATTAAAATACCTAGAATTTTAAAAAAAATACCTGGAGTTTAGCTAACACCAAGGAGTGTCTCATCTTGAAGACAGGGAACAAATGACTGAGTTTTTGTGAATTCTCACAGTCTCGACTTGGTTCCTGGACTATGTGTCCTTCTTTTCCCCACAGGTGGGTTCTCTCAAACCCCCACATGTAGCATTACCCACATTCCTGGTTCCCTAAATCAGCCCTGACCCAGTGAAAAGGATAATTTTGTACCCTCCCCCCCACCCCGTCTCATACTTTGGAGGTGGGATTACTGTGGGCACCTGCTTTATTTATCAAGTCACTACGATAGACCAGGCACTTTGCATGGGTTCTCTCACCAAATACTTATATTACTACAACCAAGAATCCTTGCTCCCATTTTGCAGAGACATTAACTTGTTTGTCCAAATCCAGACAGCGGGTTAGGGAATGGAAGAGATGCAGCCCATGTCTGTCCACAGATCATTCCACAGATCAGTCTCATGGCTAGTTTGTTCTTCTCACGGTAACAGGTCTTCTACCCCCATTCCTGACACCCACAGTTCTTCTTGGATTGCTGCCCGCTTCCCAGCTTTCTACCCTTGTCCTCACAACTTGTAGTGTCCTTCAGGCCCCTCTCAGGAGTAGGGTCTCGCCTTCCTCTGACCAGGCTACCTCCGACTCCAGCCTGGTGACCTGAGCTCAGCCTCCTGTGGACAGACTTCCTGACACCCACGGCCTGCCCTCGGTGGGAGGCTAACGGGATAAGCCATGGGGAGAAAGCACGCCCCCAGACTTCCTAGGGGACCCATGGTACTGAGCAAAAACATGGTCAATGTGGTGAATGAAGTTCAGGTTTGTAAACTGTGACACTTAAGTCACAGACCCCTTTATTCCATAACAGTGACAATATTGCAGAGTATTCAGGCAGACTAGAACTTAAAACAGAAAATGCAGGTGAGTGAAGACTGTCTTCCAGAGTTCCAGCCCAGGCCCCAGTACCAACCAGGGGTGGACTGTCTCTCAGAGATAGGTAAGCTTCCTCACCTGTGAAATGGCAGTAAAGGTAGCACTTACAGCACAAGTTTTGGTAAAGATTCCTGAAAGTACCTATGTTAGTGCTTGGCACACAGTAGATGCTTACTAAAGGTTAGTGGCAGTGGTGATGATTACATCATGCAGACACGGCCACTACTGGCCCCAAGAAATCCACAGGCTCCCCTAAGCTCAAGGCTCTTGCTCTGGCATTGGGATAGCTGGTGGCTGACTGCTGGTTGGCTTGAGCCTAGAGATGGCCAGGGCTCTTGGCTAAGGTGCTTTCTTTCTAGAGGACCCTCCACTGTTCCCTGAGGCCAGCTTGTCCCTGGGCATCAGGGTTCCCGGGTCGTAGACCTCTTTGCCTGCCCTTCTAATACCGCCTAAAAACCTCTGCCCAGTTGATTCTTATGATTTGGTAGATTCTGAATTCGTCTTTCTTAGCTCTCCTTGCATGCAGCCCTACTGCTTTTTTTTTTTTTTTTTTTTTAAATATGTGAGCAGTCAATTTCTAGCCGAAATTCTGGAAAAGATCAGCGGCTGTGTAGTAAAACAAATCTGTGGAAAATCAGTCTTTAACAGGAGTCTGTCTGTTTTAATCCTGCTCAGCTTGCATAGGGAGCTCTGATCAGTCCTCAGTCTCCTGAGCAGCCTTTGGAGAGGGGGGTATAGGGTCAGTTTTGACCTCCCTTTTTACCCTCCACATTTTAGGCCATTTAACGTCTTAAGGTACTGTTTCTTCAGAGTGAGGAGGAAAAGGAAGAAGGGAGAATAGTGGAAAGCTCAAGAGCCTAGACTTGGAAGTTGGGTGTGAAATGGACAGGCACAGTGTTACACAGGAAGGGGAGCGGGTGGGACCTCCCAGGATGCTGGGTATTGAAGGGTGAGGGGAGGAGAAGCATCAAGATTCATGGCTTGAGCCATTGGGTGGGTTCTGAGAAGGGAAAAACAAGTTCAGGTGAAAAGTCAGAGCTCTGATTTGGCCACATTAAGTTGGATGTCAAGTCAACGAGTCTGGAGCTCACACAGAAATACCTAAATAGGAGATCTGTTGGCTTTTGTAAAATAGAGATCACGTCTACCCAGTACAGGACCCAGTAAGATCATGGAGGCAAAAATGCCTGGTAGCATGTAGGGATCTAACAAACAGAAACAGGTTATCAGTCCAAAGGGAGGAGGTTTCCTTATTCCTTGTAAGTGTAAGAGGCGACATCCTCAGAGGCAAAGGATGGAAAAGTGCGAGTTTTCTGGATTATCTACTCCAGTCCCCTGAACTCCCAGCCCTTTCCTTCTTGGCTCAGTGAAGCATCAGGAGATGATTTCCTTAAGAATACCTATGTGGGTTTTCTATGTCTTTTCCATATCTGTTCTTTACTTCATCCTGAATATACTAGCACCTTCTGGAAACACATCTGATAACTTCCAGTCAGAGGTGCTTAGTTACTACGGCATTGGAAGGATCTCAACAAAACATTAGCCACCAAAATATCTATCATTTCTTATGCTCTGATTTCAAAATCAGACACTTCCATGAATTCTTATGTAGATAAAATGATCATCTCCATTTTAGGGCCAAAGAAATTGAGGCTCAGAGGGATTAAGTACCTTGCTCAAGGTCACAGGCTGGTAAATGGTGGATTTGGACTCAAACGAAAGACCTCTGGACTTGGCAGCTCTTTATGCAACACAGTCTGGAGAAGGCTTTGCAGGGAGTCCCCTCTGTGCAGACTGGGGCTCTCTGTACTTGCCTGACTGGGCTACAAGGCCATGGCACTTTTACATCCCTCCACCCATCCATCCATGCTCTCATCTCCCCAACAAATATTTACCAAGAGCCTAAGAATATGGGTGACGTGGATACAGGAGCAAACAAGACAGACAAGGTCCCTGCCCTCAAGGTAGGAGACAAACAGTGAGTAGCCAACAAGATAATTTAAGAACGTGATACCAGCATTAGTTATAACCTCAACCTTTAAAGACCTTGAAGACCTGAAGCAAACTGCAAGGTCAAGGTGTACCACATGCACCCACCATCCACTTACCCATGACTTTCCTCAGCCGTGGGAGAAAGTCATGCCCATCGAAAGGAAAATAACCCCCTTCATTCTTTTGTGGCTGGGTGAATGAACCACACTTTGATCACCCATTCTAAAAACAGCCAACAAATATCCCTGCCAAGGGCATGGAAAGAATATTGGACTGGAGGTGTCAGGTGACAAAAGAGTCAGCCATGTTGGTTAGAGGCCCTAACCAAATGTGTGTCCTTGAGCCAGTCTTATAACTCTCTGGTTGACATACCCGACAAGCATTCATATGACCTTTTATAGTTTACAAAGGGTTTTTGCTGGGCATTGTCTCATCTTCACCTTCCAGGAACGCTCTGCATTAAAAAGGCAGCGATGATATTTTTACCTTTATTTCTAGAACAAACAATAAAGGCCTTCATGGCAGAGCCTGGGCTCCAAGTCTGGCACTTTCCCCACAAGAGCACTCAGCCCCCTCAAGGTTTCCGCAGCCTTCACTGAATATTCTGCATCCTGTTCCTGATGTGCATTCCTATTCTCCCCCCTGTGGGCTGTGTCTTACTTCTTGCCCCATTCCTGAGACCTACAGCAGGAGCATGGCCCCATTAAGTGCCCAGTAAGTGTTGGAATTAAGTGTAATGAGATGATGAGCATGAGTTTTGAGATGAATAAAGTACATATGAATGTAAGGGGAGACTGTCTCTAGTTCTGTGGTTAGTACTTGTAGTAGAGAGGGACAGCTGGCCACTAGAGCTTCCTGAGCTCCTCTTCTGGACAGAAGTGCTGCCCTGTGAGGGACCAGATTCCCTTGCATCACGGTGGGGCCATGAGACCAGCTTCTGCCAACGGAACATGCGCGAAAATGATGCATTTTATTTCTGGGCTGACAAGGTTAAGAAACGGATATGTCTTCCCTGTAATCCTTTTCCCCATCTGTCACCTGAACAATGAGGACGCCAAGGCTCTAGGGAAGCGTGTGGCCACATGGTGGAAGGAGCCTGGGTCCCTCAGCTTCCCCCAGGAACCAGCCTGGCCCCTGTGAGTGTCCACACGGGGTTGTGACACCAGTGAGAAATAAACTTCTAATGTATTAAGACTTAGGGTTATTTGCTACAGAAGCCAGTGTGGTCTGAACTGAGCATGAACCTTTATTTGCTCTCATCTCAGTGATCTGTGGGGTGTAAGACATAGCCAAACCACAACAAGAGAGAAAGCAGTGATTCTTCTTTTTTAAAAAAAGAATCTGCTTAAATGGTTGCTCAACGAATTGGGAGACTTAAACAATCTCATGAATAAAAGCCAAGAGCAGGAACAAGATCTCTTCTTTATCAGCACCCTGTTATCTCCTTTGGACCCATGAGCCAAGTGCCAGCTCGTAGGTGACCACCAGCGCCCGGGTTACTGAGGGAACAGTGACCGCTCCCAAATAAGCGCATGCGCAGTTGAATGCTCACTGCGGTGAGCGGTGGGGGCAGAAAGGCACAGGAATGTGGGGGAAAGAGCATTTCGTGCTCCACGCCATTTTCTACCCTCCCCTCTCCCACAGTGCCAACCCCAGTCCCCGTCCTGAAACCCACACCAGGGAGTCTCCGGGATCTTGTCCACCAATAGCTCCTGGTTTTTATAGCCCCACTGGAGTCTGCATCATCCTCAAATTCAATGTCCACCACCTACGCCAGAGGGTGTGTTTTTTGGGGGGGGGGGGGTGGGTTTTTTTTTTTTTTTTTTTTTTTTTGGTCTTAAGGCATTTTCTGGAATCAGAAAGGCCTCAGGTTTATGCAGTGAAATGTGTGGCTTCTTGCTGTCCCTCTGGAAGGCTTTCTTGGATGGCATTTTAGGCAAGAAGATTTATTCTACGGTCTCTCTGGTTATGTAACTTGTCCTTCATCCTCTCCTGTTTCTCTTCTCCATTCCTTAACTGTACTATTTTAAAATAAAAAGAAAATGGGGCCTCAAGAAAAGATTAAATCCAAGACATAGGAAAGCTTTCCTTCCATTTCTTTGAACCTATAATACTGGGATAACAGTAACCCTGCAAAACCGTCTTCCTCATAAGCCAGTAGGGCAGGCAGCTGTGCAGGAGTCAGATCAAGGAGCGGGCCATGCCACCTGCTGTCCACACAGAAGATGTGTGAAATTGGGGTAAGGACAGCACCTGTTTCCTGGGATCACTGGCAATATGATGGGAGCTGACGCACCACAGGGGTTTCCAAAGGCCTGGCACCCGGTAGGGGTTCTCAAAATAGGAGCTCCTGCTACTATGATATTTTAATACAGAGTATTCTGTGGCCCAACCTTGACTGACCTACCTCATCAAAGTTGGCTCGTATTACAGTGTCCAGTATTCTCTGACAGTGTGTTCTGTACATCATAATAAAGGTAGAGACCTGTGGGGAGAAGGGGGGTCAGCAATAAAAGCATAATTAATAGACATTACCACTGTCCTCCCTTGGAATTTCAATTTTCAAGTCATTTATTCCCTGTTGAGGGGATGAAATCCACTTAACACCTACTCATCCTGTAAGACCCAAGTAAGTCTAATTTTCCTCTGTGGTGCTCTCTGGCCCTGGGGTCCCTCCTCTGTGCTTCTGGACGTGTCTCTCCAGCAGAGCACCTGCCCTGGGATCCAGTGGAAAGCGTGGGTTTTTCTCTCTCCCCCATTCCCCACACCTGAGACCATGGGCCCTGGGAAAATTTAAATGGCATATTATTCACGCTCGTGAATCTAGCGTTTTGCACGGCGACTGGCCCATCACAGAGTTCCGTAGGGCGTTATTAATTAGATTCTCCTCATCAGCTAAGATACTGAAACGTTAAAGCCCAGTGAGTACTTATAAGAAGGATGTTTGCCAAAAATCACAAAAGGACATTCAGAAATTTCCTGGAATCTGCTCAGCAGAAGAACACCTCCAGATCTATTTATCCAAGAATTTTAAAGCTACAATATAGGAAGTTTATTGATTAAAAAAAAAAAAAGCAACTTTGAGGGGAAGAAAGTTACTAGTTCTTAGATTTAAAGCATGTACAGATACTCGTTTTGTTTCAGAATGCAGACATGCATTCATTTTATGTAAACTTAGTCCACTTGTGCACAGACTTCCATCTCCCCCCTCGGCCATGAGACTCCTGGGAGCAGGACTCATGCCTCAGTTACAGCGTGTCCCAGCTCCCAGGGGCATCCACAGACAGCAGATGCTCACCATTTGCTGGTGCACTGGGCTGCGTCAAGATAGGCAGGTGAGAGATGTATTTCCAGTCATTTTCTCCATATACATTATGACCCAAACTGTCTGACTCATGGTACGTGTGAAGTCTTCTGTGTCTATGGGACTATGACTTCACCACATCTTCTGCAGCCCATGGGGACACCACCTCCATCCTATTAAAAGACCAGTCTACAATCTAGAACCAAAAGGGTTCTTCCTTCGTGACATGAGACAGTGCGGCATCATAGGTGGGGAGGCAGGGAGGTTAGGCAGGTAGATAAACTTTTTATTTTAGGAGAGTACTGAATTTGCAGGCAAGTTCTGAAAATAGTATGGGGAGCTCTCATATGCCTCACACCCATTCGTGCTATTGCTAACCTCTTACATTAGGGTGGTGCATTTCTCACAACTAATGAATAAATTCGGGTACATTATCATTAACTAAGGTCCATATTTTATTCCGATTTCTATCTTTATATGTTTTCAGGTTTTTTTAGAGGGAGAGTGTGAGCATGTGAGTCGGTGGGGGGCGGCGGGGGTAGTGCAGAGGGGGAGAGAGAGAATCCTAAGCAGACTCCACGCCCACTGCAGAACCCGATGCGGGGCTCGATCCCATGACCCTGAGATCAAGACCTGAGCCAAAATCAAGAGTCTGAGCCACCCACATGCCCCTCTATCTTTATATTTTTTAACTCACCATTTTGCACCGAGAGGGAGAGAGGTTGTGTGTGCTGTGTGAGAGAGAGAGAGAAAGGGAAGCCACCCACTCCCAGCAACACCTCAGATGTGGTCACCTTCTCCTCAGGCAGACTGGCTGGCAGATTTAGATCTTTGACATTTGGAAACTCTGGCAGCAGCGTTCCAAGTTTGGACCGGGGTGAATATGCCACCGTCTGTTTGCTCACTTCTTTCTTGCCCGTCTCGCTCACCCAGGCGGCTCCTTTCTTGGAATACATCACATCATAATACTGGGAGCTTTCCTTCACCGCAATGCCGTAGTAATGATACCTGGGCCAGAGAATGAGAGAGAGAGAGAGAGACCCACATGCACTTTATCAAGTGGGGCTTCCAGAGAGGGGGTCCCCAAGGCTAAGGATGGCTGGGCCCACCCTCCCTGGGCTAGAAGAGTTAACTCTCCTGGGAGACTTGACATCTCAGAAATCTAGAATTAAACCAAAGTTCCAAGTTGCCAGCCATCAATCAGGCAGGTAAAAATAACCCAAATTGCCTCCTACAGAAAATGTTAAGTCAAATACTTTGCAAAGCAGAAAGGGGGGGGATGCAAAAAATTTCCACTGGTATTTAATCTCTTGTATTGTGCCAGTGTGATCTCAGAGGAAGAGAACTCAAGGGTCCTTTTTGGTGAAGACCCAAGAAGAAGGGAGTGTTTGCAACCCCTAACTGCACTACCACCACCAGTTCACTGGCCCAGATCTTCCTTAGTCAATAAAGATAGTCTTAACTGGATTTTTAAAAGATACATTCAGCGTCTCCCTTGGCACTGGATATGTAAAAGGCCGAAACTTTTCATTAACTCAAGTGGGCTTAGTAATAGCAACATTTTCCATGAAGATAGGAGGAGGGACGGAAGCTACATTTTGTTTGGGTTTTAGCTACACAAACTCCTGAGCACTTGCCCCATGCTAAGCACGTTGCCAACCACTTTACCTACATTTGGAATTTGGAAACTACTACTGGGAAATGGGGATTATTAGCACAGTCTTGTTCTACAGATGAGCAAAAGGAGGGAAGGGGGCTTATGACATGTGCCTTAGATCATCCAGCTTTCTAGAAGAGGTTCTTGAACACCCGTCTGTCTGACCATAAAGGCACGATGCTACCCTAGCAGAGAACACCGCAGGAGGCGGCTACAAACTCCGAATCACTTACGGAGCATAATAAAAACACAGATGCCTGGGCCCTTCCCAGACCTATTGATTCAGAACAGGAGAGTGGGACGCAAGCATCAGCACTGGGGCAAGCACCAAGGGTCATTCTGACGCATGTCGGTTTGAGACTGACCAGCCTGCTCGGTAGAGCACCTGCATTATATTCCCAGCTCTATGGAGATGCTGTCACGATTCGCTATTACACGACGCTCACCCCAGCAGCTAATGTTGTACTAAGCACTCTACACACATTACCTTATTTGATCTCACAAAACCCCTGTAAGTCTGGAATTAACTACTAGCCCCATTTTACAGACGAGGCAACGAAGGCCCGGGGAATTGAAGTAACCCACCCAAGATCCCCCAGTGCGTAGAGGCAGGATTTGAACCTCTGAAGTGCTTAAACTACTAAGCCAGGGATTCTCCAACTTTAGCTACTAATAAGAATCACCTACAAAACATTAAAATACAGACTCCTGGGCTCCACCCCCCAAAGATTCTGATTCAGTAGGTCTAGAGTAGGTTTCTATAGTCACACAGCAAGGCTAGTGGAAGAAATTCATGGACCTCGCTTTCAGAAACGCTATAGAGCACATAAATTACTCATTGCTGCTTGCGGAGGTACGGCTGGGGGGTAGTCCTCAAATAATACCACGGAGAAAGCATTCTGAGTTACGGGAGAGGCTTCACAGGGAAGGGAGATGAGCACACATAACCTCCCCTCTCCCTGCCCCCCTTATCCTGATACCATTCTGTGATATTTCTGCTTAGTGGGCATCTCGCCTCTATCTGAATGCCTCCTGGGATGAAGAACTCAGGCCCTCCGAAAGCAGCCCAGTTCATTTTGGGTCGGGACAGTTATCAGAAAGTTCTTCTTTGTGTTGAGCTGCTCTCTGTCTTCTGCACCTTCTACTTCCCAACTGTCATAACTGCCAGCCACGGGGAGAGGTACCCTGGGGTGGGGGGAGGGGCGGGTTCCGTGGCTCCAGGACTGTCCTCCAGGCGGCCAGGCTGTTAGGACACGCCTCCTGAACCCTAACAAAGTTCCCCTTTATAATCTCTTGAGATCAAGGGAACGGTAGCATATTCAGATTGGACCACTTCTCGATTTTCCAGAGTGTGTGCTGCTGAGACCAGTGAAGCTATTGCTCTGCTCTGAAAAACTTCTCAGTTTTTCTGTTTCAGTTCTGTAGGACAGGTCAGCATAATCCACACTCCCCCCTCCCCCCATGAATTCTGTCAAGGTAAATTTGTTGAGGGATTTTTTTCTCCTAAGGCCAACTGGTAGGTTGGAGACTAGAGCTTCTTGTTACCTTTCAAGTGGTTGAAAGTGTGACCAACCTGGGGGGGGGGTGGTTTCCTTGTGGAAGGGATACCATGAAACTGACACCACTGAATTTTTAAAGAAGATAGTGCCCAATTTGCCTACTTCTGGGTTAAAGAAGAAGAAAAACAAAAACAAAAACAGGTTCTCACATGTAGGCAGAAGGTAACTTTCTCCAAATTTATAAAGGATGGGAAACGGTTCTGTTCTATCTTTACTACCTTTCCTCCCCGTCTCTGCTATGGTTCTATTTTTGCAGTCTTATTTCTACTCTTCTATCTTAGAGATGAGCAAAAATGTATTAGACCCAGGGACTCTTCAAAGACCCACTCATTTCCGTTCATGCAACACTGTTCTACCAATCTGAGGACTGAATTGCCCATCGTGTGCCAACCCCTGGGCTTACCAGCAAATAAGTAAGGAGGGGTGTGGTTTTGTACTCCCTGCTCTTACCAAGGCTGAAGGCTCACTTTTAAACAAATACTGGATTTTTTTCTTTACAGATGAGACTTGTACTTCAGAGCAGTTCCTTTGGAAAATTATTAGAAATTTATTGCAAAATGTCCCCTGCTCAAAATTTTCTGTAAAGCTCATTGGAAATTGCCCCAAGAGCTTCTGAGCCACATACACAAAAAATGAGTCTTGTTATTTTCCAGAGCTTTACTGTCCCCCACCAAAAAAGGGGTTTTCCCAGTTTGATCACTTTCTTTTTTTTTTAAGATTTTATTTCTTTATTTGACAGACAGAGATCACACTAGGCAGAAAGGCAGGCTGTGGCGGCAGGGGCGGGGGGGAAGCAGGCTCCCTGCTGAGCAGAGAGCCCGATGTGGGGCTTGATCCCAGGACCCCGGGATCGTGACCTAAGCTGAAGGCAGAGGCTTTAATCCACTGAGCCACCCAGTTGCCCCTGATCACCTTTTTTTAAGCCTAACTTGGCTCCAAAGTTAAATCCACCTGGGGAGGACAGGAATGCTGCCCAGGGATGGTAGGAGCAGGGAGAGTTGGGGGACATTACAGGACATGCTGCTTTTTGAAGTACAACCCTCAGTTTCAAGTCTTAACAAGTCTTACATGGTTGGTTTTTGTTTTTGTTTTCTTTTTAGGTGTCAATATTTTGTGTATCAGTATGTGCTGATCTGCTACTGGACATGGTCAAAGCATTAGAAATGCTACATAATAAGGCACCCTCTAGTGGAGTCACCGTGTACATCAATATAATAAAGGTTCTGAGAAGTCCTGCATAAAGGAATCTGTTGAATGAACTCCGTGCTTTCCAAACGTATATGGCAAACAGAACTTTTCCACAGAATACCTGTTAACATCCAATAATTTCTGAAACACCCTTTGAGGCAAATCTTATAAATCAGATTTTAGTGAAGCCTGTGCAGTGAAGGCAGAGATTCCCTCCCCACCAACTCCCACGTAGGAGAAGGGGTCCATGCATCCTTCTCACTTTTCAGGACTCTTCCCGAAAGGCCTTTCCTGGGCTACCCTTTCTAAGCCAGACCACTCTCCTTTGGTTATTCCCTATGACAAGCCTCTTTGTCACAATCTGTGTATCTTGTTTTGATCTGTCTTCCCCACCAGACTATACCCTCCGGGAGGCAGGTGATGGGCACTTGCACTGTTCATGAGACACACAGAAAGTGTGACAGCAAATATAGGCTGGCTGCTTGACAGTGTGCCCTGTGCACCAGGGTCTGGCTGGACCCCTCCATCCCATCGCCCTTGCAGGGACTGGTGCAGGTAGCTTCTCTGGTCTACTGGACACTATCAGAGTAGAAAATGTGCTCGGCAAAGCAATCCAAGGAACTAGAGATTGTCCACGAGGCCTCCAGTGCTCTTCTAAGTGATGGCCGAGACCATTTACCAAAAACGCCAAAAGGCAGGGTGGCCTCAAGTCAGATCCCTTAAAGCAGCTGGCTGGGCCTGGCTGCCCTGGGCCTTCCCACAGCCTCTCTGTCAGAGGCCCCGGGAGAGGGGGCCCTGCTGTTTACTCCGTGCCAGACCCAGACTTCCCGCCAGGCCTGGGAACGGAGCTGGGGATAAAAGGCCCAGAGCGCGGACCTGACTCAGAGACATGTGCTCTGCGGATGGCACGGCGGCCGGTGCTTACTTTGACTGTCCACGGGTCCCAAGTCTTCTGGTGGTTAGCTGAGGAAACTGCTGCCTTATGATCTGTAAGTCAACACAGGAATCAGTTACCCATCGGGAAAAGGTGGGAGCATAGTCACTGGGTTTTACAAACAACAATGCAAAGAAAAGGGAAAACATGTCCTTGACTGCAATGACTTACTGGTAGTCGGTAGGGACCCTGGAGAAGACACCAGTGTTGGGAGTGGGGCGGAGGGGGCTGAGCCTGGGAGTGAGACCCCTCAGAGTCCAGTGGACTGGACTCTGAGGGGTCTCACTTGGCTGCCCTGTGCTTTGCCCTCCTGCTCACAAGGTGGGGGAAGTAGGGGCAAAAGTGTCTGCCCTGCTGTTTAAAGTCTTCCAATGGATTCCATCGTGCCCAGAACGAAGATCCGCCCTTGGCCTCTGTCACCAGTCCCTGCTCTTACATCCTGGTCTTCCTCTCCTGGTGACTCACCCTTACTCAGCAGACTCCAGCCACGCTGGCTTTTTAAATTCTTTTCCCTATTCCTGAAACACACCAGGCTCACTTCCCCCTGGGGGCCTTTGTAAGGCAGCTCCCTCCTTCCCGGAATTCGACCTCATCCACATCCCCACGTGGTTAGCTCCTCTGCTTACAGCATTCAGGCATCTGTCCAGCGACCTTCTCTGACCAGCCAGGGGGGAGGAGAACCGGCAATCCTTTACCATCTCGTGGTCCTGCTTCATGTCTTTACTCTGAACTCTGAAACTATCTTGGCACTTGCTCCCTGCATGCCCATTTTCTGCCTCCCCCTACTTGAATGTAAGCTCCCTGAGAGCATGGACTTGGCCCCTTCAAGGATTTCCATGCATGTTGCTGAATGCAGAGATGAAGCCCAATCCCTGCCCAGGGATGAGCTCTGGCTCATGCACAGTGTTGCCTGGGATATTCATGAGGATTTGCAAGAAACTTGGAAGCCAGGCCATCTGCCAAGGTGAAGACACAACCACAGGCCTCAGCCTTGGTATTCACAGAAATGATGTTTGTGGAGAGGCAGGGTGACGACGAGGGGGTTCTTTAGAAGGGCTTTGGGGCTGGGCTACCTGGGTTAGAGAGATCCCTACTTAGCGATTCGTTGGCTGGGGACCCTTAGGCAAGTTAATAATCAAATGACTCAGTTTCCTCATTTGCAAAATAGTGATAATAACCCCAACCTTAGAGAATTCTTGTAAGATCTAGTAGCAAATGTATGCAGGTAATTTACAACAATGCCTTGCACTTGGTAAGGGCCCAGTAAAAATTACACGTTAGTACCAACGACTGCCCTGATAACTCACTCCCCTTTACTTGGGGAGACTTTTCTCTTCTCACCAAACTCTTCCAGCCTCCCTCCTCTTCTAGGACCTCACCAAGCAGACAGACATGGTCAGAGAGCGCCTGCCTGCTGGCTGCCCTTTGTGAGATGAGACCCAGCCGCCGACTTCCCTCTGGCGGGGCGTGAACACTGCCTTTTCAGGGACGTGGGGGAGTCTCTCCTGACCCACCCCTATCCTCTTCCAGACACTGATGCTCTCACCGGTGGATCTGCTCAGCCACACGGGCACTTACTGAGACGCTGCTAGTTATCTGAACTTGGACGGGCTGCCTAACTTCTCTGTGCTTAGCTCCCTCCTCTGACACCTGGGGACACGGGGGGTTTACATGCTCCTCCCCAGATCCGAGGGACAGGTGATGGTGGCCTCAACTAAGTCGGCGTCAGTGGGATGGAAGGAAGTGGACAAATTAGAGAGAAATTGAGACTCTGGAGTGGGTGCCATGAAGATGGACCATTTCTGTGCATTAGGAAGCCGTCTCCAGTGTGAATAATGGGGCAGGTTTTTCTTATTTGAAAATGGGTAAAAAAAAAAAAAACCACCACCACCACAAGCAAAAACCAGCATTGCTTACAAGGGTGGTTAGAAAATCTAATAAGAGAACATGACCATACCGCTTTAGGAAATAAAAAGGCCTTCTAAAACCTTATCTGATAGTTATGATGCTGCAGGAAACAATGTAGCCATTCTCTGAAATCTTGGAGGACATCACGTCTGTAGCTGACACAGCCCTACTTTCTTTCAGCCTAACTCCTGGAAGCTGAGGCTATGGGCTCTCACTTTGTCTATGTACCTCTCAAACGGCTGAGACCTGAGGAAAAACAGGATTTGGGGAGGGGTCTGAGCGGGGTCAGGGACAGGGCTTTCTACGTACTCTGCCCATGATCCGTGGCACAGTTTTGGTGGCCTCACAACGTCTGGCCAAGGATGCCCTTGGACTTTCATCACAGAACTGGTCTTCCCCCAGAACTGCCCAGATACGAAGCAGCTGTTCGTGAAGTTGCAGTACTGCCCATTTCTAGATATGCCAATAGAGATCGCAGGGAAATATGGAAAGCAAGAAGATGGACGGAGTATGCACTTGGTTAAACATGGGATTATGATTTGGGTTCAGAGTTTCCTACCTAGCCACTACAATAAAGTTCCAAAAGCCCCAGTCCCTACAAGATAAACATGGACGAGTTACTTTGGAAAAAGCAGAGATTTTTCTGCATTTTAGTCTGGGAGATTCCCCCCATAGAGCAGGCACAACAGGAAGATACCATATTTAATGCTCTAATATTAGCAGACATTTAGAAAAGAATGCCAAGTGCTGTCCAAGGTGTGGCAAGGTTGAAGTTATCACAGATTGCTGGTGACACAGTTTATGGGTACAACCCTTCACAATATACATATGTATATTCACAAAATATACCTACATAACTTTTGGCCTATGAATTCCAAGGAACTAATCTGAAGTAAGAAAAAGCTATGTGCAGGGCTACTGATAAGGCTGAGAAACTGGAAAAGTCTGATGGCAGGGAGCTGGCTAAATAAATGATCATATTTGCACTCAATGGACCATGATGCGGGTGTTAAAAATGGTGGTAACAGGGGCAACTGGGTGGTGTGGTCGGTTAAGTGTCTCAGTCCCCCTCTTGGTTTTGTCTCAGGTCCTGATCTCAGGGTTGTGAGATCAAGCCCCAGGTCAGGCTCCAGGCTGAGAGAGGAATCTGCTTGAGATCCTCTCTCCCTCTCCCTCTGCCCTTCCTCCAACCTTCTCCTCTCAAATAAATCTTAAAAAAAAAAAAGAAGATAGTAACAAATACTATGTCATAGCCCAGAAAGTCTATGTATGATGTAATGCTAAATGAAATAGCATGCCTCAGACTCCATTGATGCTGTGCTTATAATTTCTTTTACAAATATAGGAATGGAAAGGGAAGAAGGAAAAGCAAAAATGGCTATTTGTTAGGTCAGTAGGGTTGTGATGAGAACAAAAATATATTTTTTTAACATTTTGTACAAGGTCAACTTTTTCTGTAAATAAAAAAAGGATTTTCTTATTGGAAATATTCCTAATTGACAAAAGAAGTTCAAGATGACCTTGAAAGAAGCACCAGAAGTCTTCCACAATGTTCTGGTGGCTGTTTTACCTTTCTTTAAAAAAAAAAAAAAATCGTTGCCTATTCCCTAAAAACCATATGTAGATCATCAAAAAGCAGCATTTTGTTGTTGCCGTTGTTGTTCCTAAGCCTGATCATACACGACTGAAGAGAATGGGCAAATTTCTGAGTCTTTCTAAATACTTAGCCAAATGGCGTCCTACATAATGTCCTGGCCCCAGGCTAAGGTAGCAGGGCTGCGACACCTCTGGTCTAGAGATGTTCCGGAAAGCACCCAGGAGACAAGGACAGATTTCTGGAGCTGTTTGTTCTACAGAGGCAATAAAACATACAGTGTGCTTGAAATTCTCCGTGCTGTGGTCTTGGGGAATTATCGAGCTATGGAATGGGGCCTCTGAATTCATGGATGAATGGATCCTACGATTTCCTCGCTGGCCTATGGGTTTTACTTGTTCCTTCTGATCACTGTATGGATCAATACGTGCCGTTTTACCAACTCCGTGGCCGGCACCAGCCTCCACTGAGTCACCCAAGACAGAGGCAGGAGAGACTGCACCCTTCCCGACACCACACAGCCCCATGTCCTACCGATTCTGACAAGGACACCCACTGAGCCTGGCCACTTCTCCCTGTCCCCCCAGCCATTGCCCTTGCCCACCACAACCCCTCACCTGGACCCACAGACTCACCCTCCTAACTGCCTGGCCTGCCCCTGGTCTTGCTGCCCAGCCCAGCGCCACCTTTCTAAAATCCAAGTATGATCACTTCATTTACATGTTGAAAATGCTAGATGCCTCCTCACGGCCTACACTGGATAAAAACCCAGCCATTTCCCTGGCGAACGGCGAAGCTGTCGGTATGGTGGCTAAGCACACACGCTTTGGGGTCACGTCCTGGTTCAGGTACTCTGCCAACCGCTTTACGTGTATTATCTCAGTTAATCATCACAACGGTCCGGGTTCCACTGCTACACCCTCGTACAGATGAGGGAACAGAGGCTTGGAGAGGCCAAGTAGCCCACACAGAGCCACGCAGCTCACAAGATGTGAACCCAGGATTCCAAGGCACCCAGTCTGACTCAACATTACCATGACAATACTGTTGCCTCTGAGTAAATGAAAGGGTCCTAGGGCCTCCTCATCCCCTCTTTTAACAGCAACCTTTTTTTCCCTTTTATGTCATATTCCTGCATTTACACATCAGGTGAAGAATGAAATGATTTCTTGTTCCTGTCTGCTCTTTGATGAAGATTCCAGTTTGCCTCACTGTGGCACTCTTGGCAGCGTTCTAGTGGCCTCTGCTATGAACAGCCGCTGAGGGCCCAGGCCCCAGTCCCCCGGGGAAAGTGAGAAACAGCTGAGAGGATGGTGACAGCCACCGGCAGGTGATATCTGCGGGTGTCTCCTTTAGATTCAATCCACCTGCCTCCAGTAAAGTGAAATCCGGTGATTAAACACTTCTTCTGCTTAACAGAAATACTCTGTAAGCAAAAGTCATTCTGTTTGGACGATTTGGAGTCCGCTGCCGGACTGACCGAGAGAACAATCCAGATCATTACCTGTCACCTCAGAGGCCTCTCTGACAATTCTCCATGCCAGCTGACTGAGCAGAGGCTCCTTCTTCTGGAGCTCAGACGTGCTATGCAATGCCCCGCTCTGCTGCCAATTTTGCTCTCACAATGTCCTTGCGTGACCCCATGCTCCATCCAAATCGGACTACTTGGTTCTACCAGTTCTCTGAGTGCTCCGGCACCCTGGGCACCATGCTCCAGCATCTTCCCCTGCAGCAATCCCCGGGCACCCAGCATATACATGGCTCCTCCACGCCCCTTTCTTGATTCTCCAGCCAGATAAGTGCTCTCCCTTCTCCAAACCAGAACTGCACCTGCCACTTCCAATCTGTGCCCAACTTCCAACCTCCCTCCATCTTGAACATACCCAGACTCTGCTGACATCCTCCCACTACCACCAATCCCAAGGCCACGATCTCGTGCCTGGATTGTGAACATGGTCTCCTCATTGCATCTGCATCCAATCATGGCACCATGACCACTTCTCCAGGAACCCCCTAGATGAAGTCCAGACCCACCAGGTCCTGCTAGACTGGCCCGGCCTTCATTCTAGCTCACCTCTCCCCTCTTTCTCTCTCGGTCCCCAAGGCCATATGTAACTTCTTTCAAGTTTCGTGAATACACTATGCTCTCTTCTACTCTAGCTTTCCCTGCAGGCTGTTCTCATTCTCTAGAACCCTCTCCCCATGCCCTCATGTCTGCCTCATGTCTACTCACCTTTGAAATATTAGCTTATACCTTATGCCCTTCCAAAAATCTTCCCTGGGCCACTGGTTGGGTTTAAGGGGCTATAGTTACATGGTCCATAGGACCCTCTTATCCAGCTTTTAATACTCTTAATCCTCCTCTCAGCCCATCAAGTCCTTGCATAGGCCCATGGGACTCTACAGGAATGGGACCTGCGGCCTTGTCTCCCCGGCTCTGCCCCATGTTTGACAACTACAGTTGGTTGCCTACTGGTACGTAGTTAGGATTCACTCAACAACAAACAAATCCTGAGCTCCTCCTACATGCTAGACATTTGGCCAGGCTGAGGGACACCACACTGAGCTGAACAGAAAGAGCCTTTGTTTAGGAAGCTTACGTCTAGTGGAGAACACCAAAAATAAATACATTAAAATACGTTATATCAGGTAAGTGCTACGGAGAGAAACAAGAGGAGCAGGGAGAGGGGAAGAGGGAATGTAGGGGTGGGGGGTTATTTTTTAGGATGATAAGGGCTAAGTACTAATGTGGCATCTGAGGGGTGATCTGAAAGAAGTGAGGGAAGGAACCTCATGGATGTCTAGGGGAGGGAGGGTGCAAGCCCAGAGAACAGGCAGTGCAAAGACCCTGAGGTAGGAGCTTGTCTGACACGCGTCAGGAAGAGCGAGGAGGCCAGTGTGGCCGGAGCACAGTAAGTGCTCAGGAGAGCAGAAGATGAGGTCGGGAGGCCAGGAGGGGTGATGGAGCACAGTTCACATGGGGCGTTGTAGGCCTTTGTGAGCACTTCTGCTGTTACCCTTAATGAGATGGGGAGACTTCAGAGGTCTCCAAACAGGGAAAAGGGGAACAAGGCTGACTTAGCTTTCCAAAGGATAGCTCTGGCTGCTGGGTGGAGAAGGGACCATAGGGGCCAAGGATGGAAGCAGGGAGGCCATTAAAAGGCCACTGTGTAGTTCCCGGAGGAGACATGGCAGCTCAGCACATCAACTCATCGATTTCAGCCAATGAAAGAATAAGTGAGTATCTCTGTTGGGCTGGCCACAGACATTGTTTCCAATGTTCTGTTGACATAAATCACGCTATGAGCAGTACCTCTTGCAGAAAGACTTTTATTTTTATTGCTAGCATTTTGGAGGTTCTCCCCTTATTATAGTTCCTCAAGTGTGGAGCTGCTTGATTACAGGGGAGAAACATTTCAAGATTCGTAAAAGATACCATCAAGTCGCTTTCCGTATCTGTGCTAAACTGAGGAGCAAAAAGAGACCTTCCATTTGGCATCCGGTCTCTTGTCTGTAAAATGGGGATAGAACACTTGCTCAACTAACCTCGCAGGCTTACAGCAAGGCTCTGCTTCACCGGGCTCTCCTGGTGGCATGGGGGGACAGTGACCCGCTGAGAGGCAGAGGGCTGGAGAGAAGAGGCCACGAGTAGTAACACCCCCCATCTCCATCTCCGCGACCCTCTACTGCATTCTCGTCACTGGCAGAGTTACCCTTTGATGGGTTTTTGGAGGAACCTCATTCAACTCGTTTTCTCCATGCTTTTGTGGTATATCCTGGTCTCCCAAGCAATATATTTGTGCTGTTGGAATATTTAGTTCCCTTTGGGAAAATACTTTTTATCTAGAAGTACTGGAAGGCCAAGCCCTCTCCTCCTCCTCCTCCAAAAGAGGGAAAAGTAATTGCAAACCGAGAACTAAGAGGAAGGGCCTGGTGCGGAGCTGGGGGAGGGGAGTGGGGGGAGGCGGGGCTGGACCGCAGCCCCTTCTGCCCAAAGGAGGTCAAGACTTTTCCCACTCTGAGCACAGAAAGGGCTGTTACCGAGTGCACCTCCTCCTTCCAGCCACAACAAAAACCTGTGGGAAGGGGGTTTGCTGCATTTTTTTTTTTTTTTTAGTGTTTCTTATGGACGGCAAATTACAATTATTCTCCTCTCTTTTCACCAGATAATCAGCTGGTCCCAGAACCTGAAAGCCCCGCACAGTTTGGTTTGAGTCTCAAAATGCAGAGTCGATTCAGCACCACTAAGGCTGTTCAGCTTTTAATTTCTGGAGCAAGATTCAGCAAACAGTCAAACACTTTTGTGGAACTGTGAAAGCCGAGTTTCGCTGTTTGATAAATGAGCAGACGGCAGGCAGCCCCTCTTTCTCTTTTTGTATGGATTCAATGAAGCCTGCCTAAAGAACACCACATGCTGTTCTAGCTACTGATCTAACATTCCGCAACATCCCAGCCTTCCAAATTCCCTTTAATTACTCGGGAATCCCACCCTTCTCCCTTTCAGCATGGGCAGCCGGGCTGGGGCAGGGGGCTCCATGGGGCTCAGGGTGGGAGGCAGAGCAGCTCTGCCCATCTCCCCTCCCTGGAGCTGCAAGGATTCTTCCCAGTGGTGGCGGCGGTGGCGGCCAGGTTACCGTCTCCCTCGTCCACGCTTCTCCCCAGTCACCAATACACTGCTCCATGTCGGAGGAAACTCCGCATAGGGGCTACCCTGACCTCATTTTGGGGGTGCAGTTTTGAAATAAATGTGAGTTTTAGGCACATGTTTCTGAAATGGGATATTCAAACCACTGGCCTCTTTTAAGATGGGGGAAGGGAAAGGGGAGTCAACACCTACTGAGCGTCAGCAAGGAACTGGCACCAGATGGGGTATTTTACACACAATGTTGATTTTATCCTAAAAATGCCACTGGAGGGAAGTATGAAGATCCCTGTTTCACAGATGAGGTACTGGGATCTATGGCCATACGAGGCCGCTCAGATTCACTGACTCAGCCAGTGGGAGAAATGGGATCCCAGTTCCACTGTGTCTCCCGTTCTTCAGGATGGCCGGCACCCCTGGGAGCCCACAAGGGGTGTGAGACCCCTGATGTCCTTTCTAGATGCTGCCTCAAGGGACACCTTTAGAGCCACTCCATCTCGTGATTCTTACAGACAGGCTTTGTTTGCCTTTGACCTCAAACCGTATGATCTTGATCCAGCTTAGTCTCCAAACTTAGTCATCAGGGATGGCTCTGAAAAAAGGCTTTGGTTGTTTCCAAAAATTCAATCCGCCCTCAGTAGGCAAAGATCTTCCACCAAGAAGAACTGGCCCAAAAGAAGTTCCAGGGTAATGGGATAAGTGCATCCTCTCACACTTTGAAGGAGACAAACTTCTGTCTAGAAAGAGTCAAGTGTGCTTACAATTAGAGCTGTGGGTCTCAGTTCAGAGGTTACTTGGGTGTGGGAAGAGAAGAGGGACGACTCAAATGGCAAGACATGAGAAATCCAGTACCGTGACAAGTTGTTGTTTTTATAACTGTATACTGCAAAAGTCTTGTGCCTTCTCTTAAAACACACACGCTATTTCGTGAGCACAAAATATTAGGGATCCCGACTGGCTAAAGGAATTAATACCGTCACAACTTCAAGTCCGAAAGTGAGATAAAGACTCACCTTCTTTGTTGACGAGAGACCTCACCCCTTTAACCGAAAAGAAAATAAAAATTAAGTCTGGTGCTATCAATAAGGATTTTTTTAAAAGATTATTTATTTATTTATTTGTTTGTTAGAGAGAGAGAGAGAGAGCGAGCACAGGCAGACAGAGAGGCAAGCAGAGGCAGAGGGAGGAGCAGGCTCCCTGCCAAGCCAAGCAAGGAGCCCGATGTGGGACTCGATCCCAGGATGCTGGGATCATGACCTGAGCCGAAGGCAGCTGCTTAACCAACTGAGCCACCCAGGCGTCCCTATCAATAAGGATTTTTAAACAGCCTACCTCAATGCTTTCGTTTTGAAATGGGTGTTTGCCAGAGTTCAACGTTTGTTTGTTTTTTTTTTTGTCACACCTATTGGACACTAGGTACTGGGGCGGGGGGCGGTCAATGGGAGTAGGATACTGCAGATTCCATGGGAAATTCCCCAAGAACAATTTCAAACATTCGCAAGAAATTCCAATCTAGTGCCAGGAGATGGAAATGGAATTTCAAATCACGTGTATGGATTGAGGCGGGCCTCTGTGGACACCCCCAGGGCCAGGAGGGTCACAGCTAGAACCGTGTTGCCCCTTGAGAAGGACCGTGGATGACAATTCCGAGAAGTCCCTGGCTGCCTGGGTGACGTGTCACGTGTGAGAGTGTGAGAAGAGCCAGTCCTCACACGCCGACTTACTTGCAATGAGGTGAGTTACATAAGCGGCAGGTTAAGTCAAACCTGGAATGACTCTGAGGGCGATAACAAGAGCGGGCGAGGGCGGCAATGGCAGCCTGTGTGCGAGGCGGGACATTTTTAGAACAATTGTTCTTAAGAGTGTTCGGGAGGAAGAGTCGAAACCTCCATGCTGGCGGTGATATATTAAAAACATGTAGGAAAGTCATGAGAGGTTGCCATGGTAAACCGAAATCGTGATTTCAGCTCCCGTGGCGTGAGTGTTTGTGTCTACCCGGCACTGAGCCGAGGAAGCCCCTCTGACAGCCATCCGTCGTGTCAACAGCTCTCCACCTGGCCGCTGGCACTGTCCCATTCTGTGGATGGGGAAACGGAGGCCCAGAGCGATTCAGAAACTGTCTGAGCTCACGCGGCGGGGAACTGGTGGAGACGGGATTCGAGCCCCCACAATCTGACTTCTGAGCTCTCATACGGCACGACAGGAGAGACACCTGAAATAACAAACTATAGGACCTGGGGTGACATCAGACCTCCTGACACAGACACTCCACAGCAGGTACTAAAAGTGGAGAAAAACAAACACGAGGATTTAAAGTTGAAGGAAACTCCATCGATGTACCAAAGGGTTTCCTTTGAAAACTGGAAAGAGACCATTCCTGAAGGATCCTAACGTCCCAAGAGCACCTTTATCTAGGTCGGTGGCCCTGCACGGGGGCGCACATGACCCCGGGCCAGGGCGGCCTGGCAGCACTCTTGAGGAGAGAGGGCAGGCCCACAGAGTCAGAGGAACTTTTGATTCCCTCTCCGTTCAAGGTATATGCAGCTGCCCCAAGCACGGGTCCCCAGAACACGCTGGGCGATTCTTGGCTTTGCTCAAGCATGACCAGCCGTGAGGAAGAAGCCAAATATGCAAGGAAAAGCCACCCACAGCCCAAACTGCCAATGACCTCAGGTCCTCACGGGGAAAAGGCAGGCTCCAAATGAACCCAATTCATACATCCGGCACCCCAGCTTCCCCTTCTTCAGTCTCCCTACTGCTTCCTGGTGCCCCCCACCCTACAGCCCCAGCCCTGCCAAGACACATGTGACCTCAGGAGAACCACTCAGTCCCTCTCTCCATCTTCTCAGCTAGGAAAGGAAGGTGGTTGGGTCCCATCAACCAATCTCTAAGGCCCTTGAATAGCTTGAACTCTTTCCATCTGAGGTCTTAGTAACCCATACATATTAATGAATTACCCTGCTCTGTTCTAGCTGCATTTCCTCAAGGAAAGGAACTGAGGATTCTGAGACATCAACAAGTCTTCAGGGGACATGCAGTTTTGAGGTGAACTGGCCTTTCCGCGTATTCAAATTACACAGTGTCACAGCTGTCACAGCTGTCCACGAATCTGCCTCTCACTGACACATTGGACGGTGCTGACCCTGTCCCAGCCTTAAGAGATCGCATCGTGCTGCCTCTGTTCCTTCCCATGGGCTCCTCATCTGAGGGTGTGCAGTATGCGTTTTCAGGATCCTGGGTTCCATTTCATAGTGGATACACAGGCCATGTGGGGGAAAGGGGTCAGCAGGCTCCCCCTTCTAGCTGGGAGACGAGTAAGTCCTGGAGACGCCAAGGTCAGCATGGTGGCTATTGTCGACTTGCTGGACATTTGAGGCTGCTAAGACAGTGGATCTTACAGTTCTTATCACCAAAAAAGTGCTCACCACAATCAAAAATCATTAACTACGGTAGTGATAGATGTTACCTGAGCTTGTTTGGTGAATATCTCACAATATACACATATATCAGATCATTATGTTGTACACCTCTAATAACTTTTATGTCGATTATATCTCAATTTTTAAAAAAGAGAGAATACAATGGATTTTTAAAGTGCCCTTATGTAGCTAAAATGTCTCATTGCTTCCCCCTTTTTCTTTATTAACCCAACTCTAATTTTTTATCCCAGGAGGCAACGGTCTACAGTTTCCTGCTTCCCTGACAACCAAGGGCGGCAGGCAAGATGGAGGGCTCTGGCAAAGCTCCCGAAGACAACTGATTTGGCTGGAGGTTTTGACCTTTCCCTTCTTCCCCCCACTTTCTCCCACTTATTGCCTGGAATACAGCCTTTGCCACTTTGGATCATGAGGTAAGGCAAAGTTGGAAGCCATCTGCTACAAAGGCCAGAGCACAGAAAGATCGAAGGTACCCAGGTCCCTGACGCTCTCCTAGAACTGTGATGGCAGCACTGGGTGATCATCTTTTAGACTTATTCTACGTGAAGAAAAGTAAAATCACTCATTCATTTATGTCAATGTTTGGGGATGGAGAAGGGCATTTTTTTAAGCCACATTCCCAACACACTTCCTAACTTTTCCACCCAGGATTTACTTCATGGAGAAGGTTCCAGTGGCCTGGAGTCAGCCATGTCAACTTTCAAAATGAACAAACAAACCAGCATCTAGCTCACAGGGCCATATGAGGAGGACACGAGATACTGCCATTACAGTTTCTAGCTGCAGAGTATTTCCAGCTCTGTGGTAGAGACTGTTGTGTGTAACTTTCCTATGTGACAGATGGGAGGGGCGGAGGTGCAGCGAGTAAGGGTGATAATCCTCAAGTTTAGGACTCCACACCTGGCATTACTGGAAACTCCTGGCCTAGAGCACACCGTAGAACCTCCGCCCAGGTTTGTTAAAGAAGACATGTTTTTGCCTTTCAACCTCTCACCAACGCATGTAATAGATGCTTGGAAAGCAATCCATTGGTAAGTCAGACACGTACTCCGGCTCAGAGATCTGAGACCCGTTTTTGTTTCTGAAAAAGCTTAGCTTGCTGCTAAGCAGGGATGCTCCATTTCTGTGAGGTAGAGTTTTTGCTAAGAGTTTCCAAAAGATCAGTGTAGCTGCAGAAAAAGGAAGTATTTGGTGACATTAAAACACCCACTTCAGCTTCTGTGGCTCTCAAAGGGCTGCAGTGGGGAGAGGATGACTGTGGGGGTCTGGGGCTCCTCCCAGATTGACCCCGTTCTCCCGTTCTCGGGCCCCTGCCCCACCCCGAGGAGGCAGCAGTCTCCTCTTTGCTCCCCTCCACTCACAGGCATTCCAGCTCAGGGGCACATCTGCCACTGTGCTCTGTGGTTTCCCGCAGGGATATGTCCCTCCTGCAGCCTGCTCCCCTCAAGGATGACTGCCTTCTTCACTCCAGTTCCCACCTGCCCGTACAGGGCTGAGGCCACAGCAGGATGAGGTCAATGAATATCTAATAACTGGGTGAACCCAAGTGTTGAGGGGGAAGCAGCATGGGGAATACTGGCGGCAGGGTTCACAGTGCCTAGAACCCTCCAGTGGGGCAAGACTGGGGGTGGGGCCTTTCTCAACTGCAATGACCAGCACACTTGCCCTTGAGAGAGAGGCCGAAACTTCACTCCCAAATTCCAACATCTAAGAGGTTGTCAGGTGACTGCTAATGACCACATTGACGTCCAAAGTCCCACGGTTTTTTTGTCCGTATAGACCCACCTCCCGCCTCCAGACATACACACACTACCCACCCACCCCTGCCCCCAAAATAAATGCTCTGGGTAGATGAGATAAGTTTAAGTGCCTGGACTCTTGGAGCCTGGACCCAGGTTCCCATCCACTTACTAGCTATGTAGCCTTGGGCAATTTACCTTCCTGGGACTCAGTTTACCCATCTCTATAATGGGGGTCATAGCAGTTCCTACCTCAAGTAGTAAATGTAAAATGTAAAATGCTTACAGCAGTACCAGGTCATAGAAAGCTCTATGTGTTCACGATTTTTATTCATTTTATAAAAAGTCTGTGAGTGCCGCATTCATAATTAGACATAGCTAAATACTTCTAACATCTGTTAAAGAGTTACCCATTTTTCTTTAAGATTCACTTATTATTTGAGAGGGAAAGAGAGTGTGGGCAAGTGGGGGAAGGGACAGAGGGAGAGAATCTTCCAGCAGACTCCCTGCTGAGCACGGAGCCTGACGTGGGGCTCCATCTCATGACCCATGAGATCATGACCTGAGCCAAAACCAAGAGTCAGACACTTACCCAACTGAGCCACCCAGCAGCCCCAAGAATGATATATTAATAGGCTCTGGCAACTTAGCTGGGTATGATGTCAAGTGTAGGCCAATTGATCCCTACGGTCTTGTGTCTGTTTCAATGAACAGTTCCATTGTAAAATTTATTTTACTGCTCTTGCTGGAAAACTCGGGTTACCATCTTGGAAGTCCTTTTTCTCAAGCTGACAAGCCTGCAGACTCCAGCAGCAGGAGGAAAAGTTCAGGGAAAAGTGAAGGTCAGATCACGCTCTCTTCTTCCCCACTGCAGGTCCCCAGGCCACACATGGTCAAGGCTGAGCTGGGGTTCAGGGAAGCGTTTTCAAGCAGATTTGAGGCTGCAGGTTTCTTCTGGACTGGACTAAAAGAGTCTGAATGTCTAAAAGAGTCTGAATTATTGAAAAGAGGCTTGCTCTTATAATCAATAACCAAAAAGCTCTTAAACCTGCCATGAAACAAACCATCAGGGGTCAGAGAAGGAGGTCTGGCCATAACATGGTAGAACAAAGCAAAGTCACTTTCTGTGTGTACACCGCTGAGTTCAGCCTGTTCCATACACTAGCTACATTTGCAGGGGCTCATCTGGGCATCTCTGAGAGTTGGGGTGCAACAGTCAGTACACAGGAAGCTAGTCAAAACCCTCCGACACAACTCAGTAGAGGAACAAGAGCAGCCTGGAGGTGGATGGTGGAAGGGAGGTCAGCTGCAGAGCCCATCCCTTTAGCCAGTGTAGATGGAGATCCATGGGGTCCCCCAAACCCATGAGCCCAGCAGAGGTCACTAGCAGGAGGAGACCTTGCAGGGCACCAGCTTGTCAAAATGACTCCCGTTGACTTTCCTCCTCCCACCCTTCTCGGTCATCCCTCTGCCCCAGCTCTGGAGAAGTTAGAGGACAGCGGAAGGGCCCACCGTGCCCCCCTTGCACGGAGCAAATCCTGCGGCACCTCACTCAGAAAGGGAGAGACTCTGACTTCCCTGTCAGATGGAGGGTTTTTTTGTTTGTTTGTTTTTGTTTTTGTCCTTTAAAAGATCTTATTTATCTATTTGACATAGAGAGAGAGAGAGAGCACAAGCAGGGAGAACAGCAGGCAGAGGGAGAAGCAGGCTCCCCGCTAAGCAGAGAGGCCAATGCAGGGCTCAATCCCAGGACCCCGGGATCATGACCTGAGCTGAAGGCGGATGCTTAACCAACTGAGCCCCCCAGGCACTCACAGCTGGAGGTCTTAAACTGGACTGAATGGGACTTTTCATAGCTGAGAGTGAGTTTTAATTATCCAACCAAGACCAAAATGATGGTCAGATGCTGTGGGGCTTCCCTGTGATGTCATCAGAGGACAGAGCAGGAAGGCTAAACAGAGGACTCTGAAGGTGGTCCTTCAGAGTATAGGAAAACACAACCAGTTTTCACTGGTACCTGAACAAGTTCATCCCTGCTCAGCAAATGGGCTAATGGAAAATGGATATCATGTCTGCTTCATATGGGCATCATATAGGTCAAACAGATTCACAAGTGTCAATGATTCCAGTGTCTTTGGCAAATAGCCATAACATAAGTCATTCAATTTTCAATAAATATCTGAAGCTCTATTATGTGCCAGGGGCTATTCTGGGAGCTGGGGATTCACAGTGAACAAAAAGGTCCTCGTGGAGCTTCCATTCTAGAGAAAGAGGTGAATAAAAAACAAGCAACTAACATACACGTACACATACATATATATTTTAGTTATGTCATATGTACATGATAGTTATATACAGTCTATATTATCTGTAGTATGTAGTGATAGAATAATAGGCAATGACATGTAGATAACTACCCAGTGCAACATGTAATACATGTTGTATCGTATAGGTAACAGCTGGGACAACAATAAGTGCTATTAAGAAAAGAAAAGCATGGTGGGAACCAGAAGAGGCTGGATGGAGTGAGGCCAGTTTTAGATAGCGGCGCTTTTTTCCATTGGTAGAACACTTCACAATTTTAAAAATGTTCTATAGGCACTGTGTCATTTTATCCCTACAGTAATTTGGGGAGGGATTACTCCCGTCTAGAGGTAAGGAAATGGGAGCTCAGAAAATTTCAGTGACTCCAAGCTGGGGCACCTTTCGTGGTGGCCAACAGAAAAGCAGGCACAAGACCAGCTCGGCTCGGAGCTTCGGCATTCTCTGTGATGCCGAAATTAATTCTGGGACCCGAAGTCAATAGGGTATTACTGGAAGCCAGGGCTTATGGAGTGTGGCCGCAGTGCTGGGAAGAGGATCTCTTTCAGATCGTACTTGTGGCAAAACAGTTGCTGTGCTCTACTCACTTCATCAAGGACAGTAGTACCCCAGCCAGGCGACATGTGGGGAGAGCCTGGCGGCTGACGACTGTTTCACCTCAGCCCACTTGCAAGCTGGGGACATGGGGGGTGGGGTGGGGGGAAGCTGCCACCAGTGACTTTCTTCTCTAAACGCGAAGCCGAAGTATTGAGCCTTGTCTACTCAGAGTTAAAAGTTTGTAGATGAATCGAAAGTTTGGATGGATCTGTTCAAAGGAAGGCTGCCCACGACTACAATCCCAGGCTTCACAGAACAACCAGTCCCTTTCTCTTGGGGGGTGGGGGGTGGAAGGCAGCTGCAGCTGGGAGCCCTCAGCAAGGGCAAGCGTGGCTGGGGCTCCAGTTCGAGGAGCTTAGTGCGGAAACCCTCAGCGGGCCCCTTCTGTCCTCTGTGGCCGGAAGGACAGCCCCAGTTCCCGGGACATTTGAAATCAATGTCTAGGTACCTGCAAAGAGCTCTTTCATTTGTGTTTTTAATACCACTGGACTATGTCCTTGCTTTTGGAATGAAGATAAGTTGGAGTTTGGCTGCCTTTTTAGTGACTCTTTTGGAAGCAGCTGACATTATAATTCTTAGAGAGAAAACGTTATTATTTAGAAAAAGATTTTGAAAAGCCGGTTGGTGCATAGAGGTCAGCAGAAACACGGAT
>ML109467.1:57000-75342 GCA_003697995.1 Taxidea taxus jeffersonii | reverse complement strand
CCTAAGCATTTTAATTTCACTTGTTTGAATTCTTTCCTTTTCCAGTTGAGGAATATGAAGATTTTTCAGTTTGGATTAGTGTGTAGAAGGATCATGTCACCAAATAGCTTATAAATAAACCTAACAAGGACAGAGAGGTTGACACCTAGGCAGTGACGCCAGGGTCTTCCCTTATTTTTGACCAATATTTATGTTGGTAATGCCACAGAATAGCAGACTATTCCTAATATTGCAGGAAATGTGAAAGATGTTCACTAAAGAAAAGCTGGGGCTTTTTTTGGACCCCTGAATGTGGCCAAGTAACTAGAGGTACCTCAAAAGTAAGGCAACCGATTAGACCATTAATTCTTCCCAACAAGGGAGTCCTTAGTAAGGGAAGTGTGGATATACAGTGATGGACCTTTACTGAAACAGTGCCTACCCAGGAGAATTGAGCTCTGTTTGGGTGTTGTACACAATATTAGCATTCCTTCAGATGGTAAACACAGGCAGTAAAAGGGAAATCAGTCCAAGGGACAGTTATTTTTTTATTGCCAAACTAGGAAGAGCTCAGGTGCCATAAGTTGAATGTAGCTCTATAAAGGCAAGGAGAGACAAAGTAGATGGAAACAACATGCCTGAAAGAACCCAGCTCTGCCTCCTGCCCCCACTTAGAGGAGACCACAGGTAGGAAGCTTAGAGTTGTATGTCTTGAGGTCATTTGCAAGACTGATAGGCATGCTGGTTGGTGAATTTAAGCTTTTAAGTCACTGCCAGCTTTATCATGCAGTGAAGCAGATAAGTCGACGTAGATTCCCCCCCCTTTTAAAAACAGTTTGGTATTTTAATACTTCTTGGGACAGCTCTGAAGATGAGGCTCAGTCATGTTAACGTGGCCAGGGATACACCACTGGCCAGCTGTCAATAGTATCAAGTAGGTGGAAAATAGCATCTGCCACTTTTCCCTTCCTGTAGTAACAGGCTTTTTGAAACGGTATTTGCTTTGAAATCACATGTTTTTAGGCCTCAGAAAGGAGGAAACTTTGTTGTTCTTATTTTAAGCTTTGGCATTTCTAGTCACTGCAGTGGTTGGGTTTTTGAGTTAATGGTCCCATTTTACATTTTTGTTCCGAAGGTTTTCCACCCGTTCAATTTATGACAGTGAATAGTTTTAGACCATCTCGGTCTGTTCTAGAATGATCACACTAGAGAGAAAATAACTCATGCACAAGTTTGTGGCATACAAGGGAACACAAGGTAGTTCTTTGCATCGAATTCAGCACAGGCATTAGTACTTTTGCAGACAGTCAGGTGACATTTGCCTTGCCATGAAGCCCAGCCAAAGAAAATTGCTTGCCTCGTACCATAGAAAATAAGTGGTATTTGCCCACGGCTGGTCTTTTCTTGATGTTTTACTTTGAAAGCATTTCCCCACTCCTTGTTAACCTACCTGTTAGGCTTACAGTCACTCCAGGTGTTTGAAGATGCACAAAGGTGATGAGCATTTGTCCAAAACAGAACCCTGTTTCTTAGCATGTACGTGACATGGTATGGCTTACTGGAGATTGGTGAGGAAAGAGAGAATATTTCTGTTTTTCTCTGGAGCAGGCAACCAGACAGAATATTCTCAGAGTGTCATAAATGGGAAGGAAATGAATAGATGCGAAATGACCAAGACATGGAACTATAGGATTCTTGCTTTCCCTTTCTATAACTGGAAGAAATAGAAATGAATGGTTTTCTGTAACATTCTCTTGTCCTTGGCTTTACTGTTAACATAGTTAGGAACTTGAATATTTGAAATTCTCAATGATGTTAATAAACAGTCTGATACATTTAGATATTTCTTTTTCTGCTTTCAAGAGTTACTTCAGACAGAGTACTTAGACTGGGAAGAGAAATATATACAATTTCCTTAATTAATCTTCATTTCTAATATGTTTTTAAAAACTAGGCTCTACATGTTAATACTAAACACAGTTAGGGAGTTTAAAAGCCAACTGTGAACCCCTTGACAGCTGCAGGGAAATTCTTGATTAATTATGGCAGCTTTCCTATTCTCTTTGTGACAATGTCTTGACCCTTTCAAGATGAAAACAAAGTCCTGTAAGTAGCTTACAGGTGGGGTACTCTGTTTCGCAATGGTGTTTACCAGCTCTCCTATTAAATAGCGTGTTGTGTTTCACAACGTATATAAGCATCTCTAACCCCGTCCACCTTCCCTTTTGTGCGCTGGGTTTCTTGTTTGGACTGTTGGGCTGTTACTGAGATGTAGTCTGCTTCAGTGCTTCTCTGAACACACCCCGGCAGCGCGTGGGGTGGGGCAAGGGTGAGGCTGGGCAGTAGCTCACACTCTCCCATCTCAGCTGCGAGTTGGAACAGGGCCGTGGGCCTGCTGCGGTCATTGCTGAGGGGTTAGAGGGAACTTGCAGTTTCAGGAGTGCATCACTAAGACTCTAGGCCCAGCCTAGCATACCTGAAGCCCCATTTTGAGTTATTTATCCAGTATTTATCCAGTTTTTAAATTGCATCCTCTTGCAGAAATGCTCTTGAATGTTAACAATTAACGTGTTTATTAAAAGTAAATTGTAGAACATAATAATAATTATCAGTTCAATCTACCATGAGACCACATTATCTTATTAAAAAAATGTTTGCCTAAAATCATTACAAGGGTTTTCTAAAGTTATCGGAGTCCTAGAAGTACATCATTTCTTATATAGACTATTTGAGATAATTTTTGTATGACTTCCATTAGGCACTGGTCCAGCAAAGAAACTGAAACTCATTTATTAAGAAACAGTCTTTCCTGTCCCTCAGAAAGTAATTTTTAAAAGAGGACATATATAATATAAATAATTAGTTAATAAATATCACTCAACTACAACACCCTCGCCACTTAGACCTTTTAAGACTACTTGTAATTAAATAGTTGGCTTATAATTAGACCCTCTGGTAGACCAGGAGACTTTGTTAAAATTAAGTTGGGCTCTTTCTTGCCTGTGTGCTTCACCTAACCCAACCACAGAGACCTCTCTTAGCCAAAAAGGAAGAGGAAGGATAGATGTTGGATACCTGCTCTCTACCATGACTGAAGGAGACTGATAAGTTTAGGGAATCGGGGGGGGGGAGGGGGGAGTGACTCGTGATTTTTCTTCTGTTGTTATTTTACATTAAGATATCAGTAATAAGGCACTGTTGAGACAAAGCTAGAAGACAAATATGTTGGGATAACAAATGTTTTGGAATTTTCTCTTTGGTTTGTAGTTAATAATCGCCCTAATTCGCAAATATCATACCCAATGTTTTTCTAACTCCTTTAAATTAATCCATACTGTTGGCTACCCTTACCTGCTGCCCTCACTATTATTAACAGGAAGTGTAGTCTTTTGGGAGTCAGGACTCCAGTCTCCTCTGCTGACTCAGTCTGTGAGCATGGGTAAG
Source organism: Taxidea taxus jeffersonii (assembly GCA_003697995.1). Taxonomy (NCBI): domain Eukaryota; kingdom Metazoa; phylum Chordata; class Mammalia; order Carnivora; family Mustelidae; genus Taxidea; species Taxidea taxus. Next base: position 71,919 of record ML109467.1, on the reverse strand, counting down.
TCTCGGAAGCTCTCTGTGTCACGGTATGCCCATTGTAATATCCGTATGGTAGCTTTCAGCCCATGTGTCTCTCTCTGGCTGCCCTTCCTCATTGCATCATGTGTTCTTATATCTCATTATCACTTCTGCCTTGTGCTGTTCATCGGGCAGCAGAACCAGATAGAATGGAAGATGACTTCCATCTCAGTTAACAGATGGAATTTTCCACAGATACAAATTAATAATGTCGCTGTTTATCACGTTCCTTGCAGATGTATTATTAAACATACATGCCAGCTCGCCCAGTTAGTCAGACTTTCCCCCCATATTTAAAAAGAAAGAGAAATTGACTCAATTGTATTATCCTAAAAACAAAACAAAACTATCTAATTTAGGATATGCATTATCTTCCTATTCGTGGTATTTAAGGGTTGGCAGGTATGTGTTAACATTTTTGTAATAGCATCAGACTGTCAGTTAAAGGATAGTATTTTAGCTTTTTTTAAAGCCCAAGTTATTCGTTTTCTTTTCGGGTCATTTATGTTGTTGTTTTCATTAAGGAAATGCTAATAGTTGGGTGTCTGCTTTGTAAAACCCAAGTTTTTAAAGATGATCTCTGTGTTTAATGAAGATAAAACAAGAAAGGCAAAAAGTCTGATTTACAACTTGCATTTGGTTCTCGTTGGTTAGTTAGAAAGCTAACAAGTACTAGAATTTGTCAATGATCTCTGCAGATTTGAGATTCCTAGCTACAAAATAGGAGACTCTGACAGAAGCCACGATCCCGCCATAGTGGTAAGGAAGCCTGTTGACTGAGCTGCTTGGTCAGAGTGCCGACATGTAGTATATCAGGGGAAAGCTTGCCGTATCTGAATACCCAGTTCTCCAAAATGGTTTTAAAAATCCATATTCCAAGAGTGGAAATCGGGATGATTTTACTATTAGAAAATATTTACTGAGTGATCATTGTGTCTCCTACCTTAGAATAATTCTTAGATTTTTTTCTTTTTTTTTTTTAATTAAAAAAAATTTTTATAAACATATAAGGTATTATTAGTCCCAGGGGTACAGGTCTGTGAATCGCCAGGTTTACACACTTCACAGCTCTCAACATAGCACACACCCTCCCCAGTGTCCATCACCCCACCACCCTCTCCCTACCCGCCTCTCCCCGGCCACCCTCAGTTTGTTTTGTGAGATTAAGAGTCACTTATGGTTTGTCTCCCTCCTGATCCCATCTTGTTTCATTTATTCGTTTCCTACCCACCAAACCCCCATGTTGCATCTCCACTTCATTGTATCAGGGAGATCATATGATAATTGTCTTTCTCTGATTGACTTATTTCGCTAAGCATAATACCCTCTAGTTCCAAATCTTAGATTTTTAAGCCTCTGGTGCGATGTTGGCAGGTCAGAATGTGGTGCGTTCACCTAAAATTGTTGGGCGCATAGATCCTTGAAAGTAATCCCTTCAAGTATATACAAAAAATGAATTTAGAGATGATTCTTGCAGATAACTGAGAGAGAGAGAACCTGATTTTAAAGGAGGGGGTCTATGGGAAAAAAAAGAAAAAGACAAAGACAAAAGAGAAAAAGAGGTCTGTGGGGTCAAGCATAGAGCCTGCTCTCTTGGACAGACTATGTGTGTCGGGCTGCACAAAGTCCGTGTCTTTAGTCCATAAACAGCGATCACGTTATGTGTACCTCATAGGTTGCTGAGAGGCTTACAGCAAGAGAGCCCTTACGCTAACTAGCATGTGCCTGGTGCCTCGTAAGTCCTCAGTTCCAGGTACCCAGCACTGCCTGCTTGATGTAAAAACGCCGCGGAAGAGGCAGTGTGCACAGTGGTGACAGCACCGACCCTGGAGCCCCCGTGTCTGAGTCCAGGTCCTGGCTGCACCATTCCTGGCTGTGGACTGAGACAAATGACGCCCCTTCCCCTTGCCTCCCTTTTCTCACCTACTAGACGGGGATCATACTAGCCCCTGCTTCACAGACTTGCGTTAAGGATGCAGTGAGCTCGTGCCTGTAGACCAACGTGGGCAAAGTAATGAGCACGTTGCCGCTGTTGTCACAGTCACATGTGTCTCGAGAACGCAGTTCGGGTTGGCGGGTAAACACGAGGGCTTGAACTGCATGGGTGCCGTGTGTGCAGTTGTTTCTGACAAATACAGCACGGTCCTGGAAAGGTTACTTTCCCTTCTGTATGATTTTCTTAATAACGTTTTTTTCCTCCTGGCTTTACTGTGAGGCTACAGCAGGGAATATATGAAACTCACCGTGTATGTGTGAACTGACTGTTGAGGCATCTCTAAGGTTTCCGGTCAACAGGAGGCTCTTAAGTTTTGGGGAAGTCAAAAGTTATTCATGAATTTTCGACCCCCGTGCTGTCTTCGACTTCATACCAAGTGAATACGGTTTTTTAGGACTCCACCACGGTGTTTTCTAACCGAGTGTTTCTTTCAGTAGGCCCAGTCATTTTTGCCCCCATTTTCCACGAGTATTTCTCTTTAAAGATGTCAACTGACGTGCAGTTTCTTAATGTCTCTCCGGGTACCTTCATAACATTTGAAGAGCGGCTTATCTGATGAGCGCCAAGGGGTCAATGTAGTAGGCACTGATTTCCCATGGAGTTTGTCTCTCTCGTTGGTACTGCCAGTTCCCACAATCCTAGCATTCCCTGGGCATCAGTCAGTGTCTACAAGGAATGATTTTCAAATATTAAAGCATGTGAAAAGACAAACAGGCCAAAACTCAGAGCTCTCTAGGGACTATGACCTCCAAAACAGACTCTGTTCTGACATTTTCACAGGCTGCTTGAAGGAATTCCAGCAGGGCCATTCCATTTGGTAAACTCCTAAACAAACCCTCTGTCATCAAGGACTGATTTATCGATTTTTCTCCTTATGTACTTGTTCTGAAGAGATTAAGATAGTAGATATGGCTGCTTAGACAGTTTTAAGGCATTTGATGTATATGATAAGTATTATACAGAGGACTTCTGGTATTTTGAAGTAGTAAAACAGTTATTTGCTATGTTTAAAGAGATTTCTTGCTCTGAGTTGACTTTTAAATTCTTTCTCTTTTTCGTTTTGATTCCAGGAAATCTGTGTCATAATCACATCTCGCAATTAAAACGTTTTCAGTCTGAACCCAGTTATTTAAGAAAGAAATTGATTAAATATGGGAATGACCTTTTTAAAAAATAAATATGTGTGTATACAATCACTTGTTTCCCAAGGACCTTCGGCATGTGTGAAAACAGTTCTAGTGGTATATTATTCTATGAAATCTTGGTGTAATGGCTAATATTATTCTATGAAATCTTGGTGTAATGGCAGTTGTTTACATGACGCTTTAAGGTCACTTGAGTCGGGGAGGGCAGATCTATAAGTTGTTTTTCATTTCTTCTGAATTCTCTTAAAATAGTCTATTGTGTATTACTATTACAAGTTTCTTTACAAAAACAATATAGTGCAAAAAAAAAAATAATAAATGAGAAGGGCAGAACCCAAGAGATTTAGAGCCTGAACAACCTAAGGAAATGTGTAATTAGGATTTATTTGGTTTATAGTTGGCTTTAAATGCTACCAGCCCCGTGGTTGTCCCAGTCTGGTGTCTCTGAGTAGTATGTATGAAATTCCAGGGCAAACAGCATTCTGCATTTGAAGGGGTGGGTTTGTGGGGGGGGTGGTTGTGTGGTTTCTTTCCTTCTTTGCATGTTTCTTTTCAATGAGTTAAACCTTTGGGTGAAAGTATGAAGCTTTAAGTATTAAACAAAAGAATCCTACGTAATCAGAACTTTCCTATCGCTTGATACCTGATTCTGGTATCGGACTGTAATACGTTTTGAACAAATTTTAAAGTGGGACACAGGAAGTGGATTGGTATATGATTTCACTCAGGCCCCTTAATGTCAGGATAAATAAAACTCACGTTATCATATTGTAGTCACCCATCAGAAACCCAGGGTATTTTAGAGGTCTCCTTGGTAAAATAAAATGGAAACAAAAGTGAAATAATAAGGCGCTTAGTAATTGGGCACAAGTAGTTATTGAATGTACCAAAGAATTACATGCCTCTTGATTGATGTGTATAAAATGAATATGATGAAAAAGGTCTATATGCTCTTATTACTGTTTTTCTCAGGCCAAGAATAACAAAGTGATATTTTACTAGACACACTCTCAGTATGAGAAAGTATTACTTTTCTAATGTATTTTTCTAACGTAGATGCTTCTCTCTCTCACTGTCATTTCACTTAGTCTCTGCGTCTTGCAAAAAAATGGAATTTGATTAAATAACTTGCTGATAAACTAGTGAAATCTCTGGCTGCATCATCATGTGCTTATTTGTGCATATCCTCTGATATGCACAGATATCTGAAGAACCCTCAACGGAAACAAAATGTTCACACCTTCAAAAATCTGAAGATTTTGTTTGGACCCTTAAGTATAATTTGGAGGATTTTCCAAGTCAAAGAACTTAAACTTACACCAAGCAGATCAAGTTAGGATTGGAAAAACTGAAATTTAAAGAAGTCTAAGAACTTAGTCTTAAACTATGGATTTCAGAATCTGATGGTTTTAGACAGTGCTGTGGTTTTTGTTCTATTACACTATGTAATAGTGTACTCTGTGTACCATGTACTTTCTCATAAAAATGGATACCTTTCTTTTTTTATTTTTTATTTTTAAAGATTTTATTTATTTATTTGACAGACAGACATCACAAGTAGGCAGAAAGGCAGGCAGAGAGAGAGGGGGAAGCAGGGTCCCCGCTGAGCAGAGAGCCCGATGTGGGGCTCGATCCCAGGACTCTGGGATCATGACCTGAGCCGAAGGCAGAGGCTTTAACCCACTGAGCCACCCACGTGCCCAATGGATACCTTTCTTAAATGACCATGAATGTTTCATATATCCTTGAGGGTGGAACGGCATATAAATGTCAGTTAGGTCTAGTTGGTTTATAAGGTGTTCAAGTCGTATATTCTTCCTGATTTTCTTTTTTCCTGTTCTGTCAGTTGCTCAGAGAGGTATGTTGAAAACCCCAGCTAATATTGTGGATATATTTCTCCTTTCAGTATTCTTTTTTCTTTCATGTATTTTGAGTGTCTGTTAGGTGTTCTAGAGTACTAGATTAAAAAAAGACAGTCTCTGTTTTTCAACTGCAGTGTTTCAATAGTTCCCATTTAAAGTAATTGTTGAATTTACTTGGCATATTAGTTATCTGTAGCTGTGTAACAAACTACTTCATACCACAGCAGCTTAACACAAGACACATTTCTCTCTCACTGTTTCTTTGGGTCAGGAATTCAGGCATAGCTTCGCTGGGTACCTCGGCCTCACAGTCTCTCAGGAGCCTGCAGTCAGGTATCAGCCAAGGCTGGGTATCATCTGAAGGTCCAACTGGAGAAGGATCTGCTTGTAACCTTCGTTACATTGTTGTTGGCAAGATTCAGTTCCTTGAGGGCTGTTGGTCCAAGGGCCTCATTTCCTTGCTGGCTGCTGCCTGGAGGCCACCCCTGTTCTTGCAATGTGGGCCTGTCCAACATGACATCTTATTTTGTCATAGCCAGTAAGAGAGGTCTGCCAGCAAGACAAAAGTGATTTTTTTTTCCCCAACACTTCCTCAGCGGTGCCCTATTCTATTGTTTAGAAGCACATTACTCAAGGGGAGAGAACTATACAAAACCGTATATACCGGAAGGCAGAGATCAGTAGAGGCCATCTACACAGTTGAGTTTAAATCAGTCATTTTGTGGTGTGTTGTATTTGTTCAGTCTCTTCCTTATTCCTCTTTTCTTCCCTTTTTTCTTTGTTAATTCTTTTTTTAGTATTTTGTTTATTTTTGTAGCATCCCATTAGCTATACTTTCTTCAAATGTTCACTTATCTTTTCTGATGAAGGTCTAATATTCTGCTAATTGTATCCAGTAAAATGTTTATCTTAGTTTATTTTTATCTCTGTAAGTTCCATTTTCTTTTTTTTTTTTACATTGTCCATTTCTCTCATTATTGTATTCACATTTTCCTTTAAATATTTGTACATAGTTACGGCTGCTAATTCATTTTTTTTCTGTCATTTTTGGGTCTTTTTTTTTTTTTAAGATTTTATTTATTTATTTATTTATTTGACAGACAGAGATCACAAGTAGGCAGAGAGGCAGGCAGAGAGAGAGAGGAGTTAGCAGGCTCCCCGCTGAGCAGAGAGCCCGATGCAGGGTTCGATCCCAGGACCCTGGGATCATGACCTGAGCTGAAGGCAGAGGCTTCAACCCACTGAGCCACCCAGGTGCCCCTTTGGGTCTTTTTTTTTTTTTTTTAAAGATTTTATTCATTTATTAGTTAGAGAGGGAGAGAGAGCGCGGGCACAGGCAGACAGGCAGGCAGAGGCAGAGGGAGAAGCAGGCTCCCTGCCGAGCAAGGAGCCCGATGTGGGACTCGATCCGAGGACGCTGGGATCATGACCTGAGCCGAAGGCAGCTGGTTAACCAACTGAGCCACCCAGGCGTCCCCTTTTGGGTCTATTTTTATTGAAAAATTTTTCTCCTATTACAAAGCCATTTTCCTCTCTCCTGGCAAGTAGTCTACTGACTTTTCATTGGATATAACATTGTGAGTGTTACATTGCTGAGTGGCTGGATTTTGTTTTGGTTGTCTTCCTTTAAAGCGCTAGGGCTTTGTTTTGGTTCGAGTGTTGGACTTTTGGGTCACTCCCAAGGCCTTCTTCAAGCTTTGTTAGGAAAGAGATAAGGTAGCATTCACTCCAGGGGCGGTGCCTTTACTAAGCCTTGACTCCCTTTGGAATCTCTGCCAAATGCCCCCACTCAGTGCCCTGGGGAGATCTTTTTGCTCAGGCTAGTCAGAGCTCGAACATCTCCCAGCCTCCTGTGCACCTTGGAAGTGTTCAGCGCCACCCCCCCCACCCCCCCACCCCCCGGTTCCCTGGTCATTTCTTACCCCACCTTGTGAAACCACTATGGGCACACATAGCTCAGGACTCAGCAGACACTCCAGGGTGCCCCGTGCAGCTCTCCAGGGCTCCTTCTCAGCATAGGTGGTCCTGTTCCGCAATCTGCCTTGCAACTCCGGGCTGTCATTGCTTCCCCTTAGCTCTCATCTCTGGCTCCCCAGTGCTGCAGGCCTAACTAGCACTGTTTGAGCGCTTGAGCTGACGGTCAGCGGCTGAGAGGCTCCTCTCAGTTGTTCCCTTTCCTCTAGGAGTCACAGTGCTGCGCTGCCCGCATCCCAGTGCGGGAAAGCCATTGTTACACCCATTTTGTCCAGCTGTCTAGTTTCCTCTGATGAGAGGCTGGGTGCAGTTCTTGTTGCCCCATCATAGCTGCGGACCAGAGTCTGGAATTAGGGATTTAACACACGGCCCATGTGCCCTGCACCTCTGCCTTCTGACTGGACTGCCGAGGTGCCGCTCTGTGTCTCCCCCCCCAGCAAACACTCAGACCTTGCTGGGTGCAGCAGGCTGTGGGCTCAAGGCTGAGGCTGATAGTTATGGGGGCACTTATGTCAGCCAGCTTGCCAGCTTTTGCTGTCGGTGCAGGGCGGTGAGCAAGCTTAAAAGGTGAGGGCCTCGGGACGCCTGGGTGGCTCAGTTGGTTAAGCGGCTGCCTTCGGCTCAGGTCGTGGTCCCAGCGTCCTGGGATCGAGTCCCGCATCGGGCTCCTTGTTTGGCAGGGAGCCTGCTTCTCCCTCTGCCTCTGCCTGCCACTCTGTCTGCCTGTGCTCGCTCTCTCTCTCTCTCTGACAAATAAATAAAATATTTTAAAAAAAAAAAAAAAGGTGAGGGCCTCGTGGATCACTTGGAGCCAGTGGTGGAGGCGCTCCACAGTTCAAGAAGTCAGCATGCTTCAGCGGGGGACCTCAAAGAGGAAAGGATTCACATGTTGGCAGAATCCATTCTTCATTAATAAAGAAATGATTATATATTATTTTCTCTTCACAGAAATGTTGAAATTCAGAAACCTTCTCTTTGCCCCAGTATTTGAATTGGATTCAATTTGGCAAAAGAGTCAGCCTTTAGCCGATTTAGAAAATACAAAGAGTACATTTTTCTTCTCACATATATATTAATGGGAATTTTCTTGTCAAGAATATCTAGTTTTATTAAGTGAAAAAGGATAGAATTAAATTGCATATTCGCCATGAATGCAACTCACCATCCTCTCTGCATTGTCCCATCAGCCCCTACCGTGTCCTCTGACTTTTTTTTTTTTAAGATTTTATTTGTTTATTTGACAGACAGAGATTACAAAAGGCAGAGAGGCAGGCAGAGAGAGAGGAGGAAGCAGGCTTCCTGCTGAGCAGAGAGCCCTATGCGGGGCTTGATCCCAGGACTCTGGGATCATGACCTGAGCTGAAGGCAGAGGCTTTAACCCACTGAGCTACCCAGGCGCCCTTCTACCGTGTCCTCCAAAAAACACCCTGCAGAGAATTACATCAAATTAATTTTGGCGATTTTATGTATATACACAGCACTCTCACCTGCCTTCTTTCCTGTAGTTTCCTGTGCATTTTTCATAATACACATACAATGTGTATATATAAAGGAAGGAAAAAACCTTTTTGAAAAAATATGCCACATATGTAATGGGAAATGGTAGAGTAAGTTGGTAGCTCGTGATTATATTACGGTATTGGGGTGATTCTCCAGAGAATTAGATTCTACTTAGAATTCTTAGATTCTGCTCAGAGGCCACTAAATGTCAGGTTGAATATTCACAACATGTAACAGATTCTCATCCTTTGTTGACAGAGCTTTACAGGAGAATTTATATTGAGGGTTTGCGTGGTGTAATAGAAATGAAGGAGAATATTACTGAGATCACCTGGGGATCACAGAGACACAATTCAGTCAAAGTCTCTGTCATCTGGGTCCCATGGTCTCTGCTTCTGCATTACCCCTGGGTCCAGTGGTAGACAGCTCCCACCTCGGTTCACATGGCCTCTCTGGCTGCCCACCTGTGCCCTCGTGTGGCTGTCTCACTGTTGCGGAGAAGACAGAGCAGGTTAGGACGCAAGGAACAGATGGGAGTCACTAGTAGCCGGCAGGGTGAATGAGGCGTAGGTGTCAGAACTGGCCCCAGAGCCCCAGAAGGACAGAGCCTGGAGCAGGTGTTCAGGTCCATCAGATGGCTATCAGATTTGTTCTCAGTCTCGTTCCATCCAGGTGATATGTTGACAACGACAGAGGGAAACCAAATGAAAAGTAAAAAGATTAATTGTGTTTTTGGAAATCAGAATCATTGATATATACTCAAACTGTGGACTTTAAAATATATTTGTTTTTCTCTCTAGTTTCAGATATACGGTTCCATTTGATTAGCCCAAATGTTTGAGAAACATACTTGCATTAATGTGTGAAGTAGTCTAAATATACCAATGCAGAATCTTTTCTAATAGAATTTTTATTTTTAAGCCAAATACTTTTCATAAGGTGCTTTTCCCTGCCTTTACATTTTTTTTTTTTTTTAGGAATATAATCATGTAGGTTATATACCTAACACTTGTATTCTGACCTTCTTAGTTACTCTGTGTCTTCTCACAAAAACACTTTATTGCTTGCTTCTTTCTATGAAGTAACCAACCAACACACATTTAAAAAAAAAAATCCACCTACAAATAAGGCCCTGTGTTAGGTTTTTCCATGTGTTTCTGCATATTACTACGTTCTTTCCCCTTGCCCATACAGTAGGCCAAGCAAAAGTACAAACTTGTGCCTGTGGAGAGAGGGTTTGTTCCCTGAGTAGGTAAAGTCATTTTACCTTATGAGATGGGTTTGAAGTGTTTTCATTTTATAGGAATATAAACTGAACAGAAATTAAATAATGCAGGGACAAGCAGCGAAAAAGGAACAAAGTTTTAAAGATATGGTTGGTTTTAACACCACCTCTAAGGTTATAAAGGGAGCTAGGTTATATAAGGATATAAAGGTGTTAGAGTAGGACAGATAACTTTTATTTGGAAGAAAGAGAGTTAAAGGTATTTTTAAGACAGACTGTTTTAGGTTTTATACACAGAAAATAGGTACAAAAGGTGTAAATACAATGGCACAGAAAGCCAAAATTAAAGATGTTAAGATCTTGCTTGAGCAGAATAGTTTTACTTTAAAATTTAAAGGCCTGTTGAAGATGATGACATTCTGCCTGTCGTGTCTGCCAGGATTGCCCCCAGGGGTACACTTACCCCACATGCATGGTGCGTGCAGATGAAGGGACCCTGGGCATGGTCACCACCCTCTTCTCGTGTCGCTTGCACACTAGGAAGGTGACCCTACAACCAGGCACCTTGGTCGCTCAGACCAGAGAACGCAGGCAGTTCTGTGTGTCTCCTTATTCTAGCCTTGTACTTTCAAAGATACTCAGCTAAATGAATGAAGACATTTAAAAAATTCCTCTAATGGAAAATGTCCAAATAGTCATTTTGTTCTTTTTAATCTTTTAAACAAATACATTTTCAGGTTTGTGAGTAAAATTGAGAGCCTAATAATGGATCATCCTGTTAATGGCAATTTATTTCATAATAAAGTATTTGATATTTAAATGCTAAAATAAAAATCTCCTTTAACATAGTCTATAAATCGTTTATTTTTCCTATGGAAAAAATATAAAAATATAATATAAAGGGGTGTTTTTCTGATTTCCTATAGCAGGGTAATAATGTTCTTACCTGTTCTTTTTAACTCCTGAACTTAGACCAGTTTATTAACTTTTTAGTGAAGAGTGATTTATGGTTAGTTGCAGGTATGCCTGAACGTGTCAGGGTGCGTCTTCTAACAATAAGGCTCCTGTATACCACGATAGTTATGACTCTGAAAATCTTAACATTGATACTAGCATATATTTAATACCTGCCCCATATTTACATTTCCCCACTTCTGCCAATGATGTCCTTTGTTGTTTTGTTCCAACCAGGATCTTACCATGTAGCATTTACTGCATTTAGTTGTCCCCTGATCTCCCCTAATCTGGAACAGTTTCTCTACCTTTTTTAAAGACTTGCTTTTTTCTTTCTTCTTTTTTTTTTTTACACATTTCTTTCTTTTTTTTTTTTTTTTAATGTTATGTTATGTGTTTTTTCAGAGCAGTTTTAGGTTTACAACAGAATTGAGAGGAAGGCACAGGGTTTTATCGTTTGCCCCCTGCCTTTACAGGTGCACAGCCTCTCCCCCATGATCTGCATCACTCACCAGAATGGCCCATATTTTACTTTACCAAGGATGAACCCACATAGACCCCTCATAATCACCCGGTATCTGTAGTTGACCTTATGGCTCTTTCTGGGTGATGTACATTCTGTGGGATTGGACAAATGTATAATGCCATGTGTTCCCCATATTTTGACAGCCCCAAATACCCCCTACACTCTGTCTATTCATTTCTTTGATCCCCGCCCCCCCCCCATGTAGCAACCACTCATCTTTTTAGTTCTGCCTTTTCCAAAATGCTATATAATTGGAATCATCCAATAGGTAGCCTTTTCAGACTAGCTTCTTTTAATAATATGTATTTAAGTTTCCTCCATGTCTTTTCATGACTTGAGAGCTCATTTCTTTTTAATGCTGAATAATATTGCATTGTCTGGGTGGACCACAGTTTGTTTATCTACAGAAGGATATTTCTATTGATTCCAAGTTTGGTGATTTATGCAGAAAGATGCTATAAATATTTACATGCAGGTTTTTGTGTGGACATAAGTTTTTAATTCCTCTGGGAAATACCAAGGAGCACGATTGCTGGATCATATGGTGAGAGTGTGTTAACTTTTACCAAAAAACCCACCAAACTAATTTTCAAAGTGGCTGTACAATTTTGCATTCGCAACCACTTTTTTAGTTTGTTTTTTAATCTTACACTACTTGGCATTTATTTTAAAGATTATTTATTTATTTATTTATTTGACAGAGATCACAAGTAGGCAGAGAGGCAGACAGAGAGAGGGGGGGAAGCAGGCTCCCTGCTGAGCAGAGAGCCCGATGCAGGGCTCCATCCCAGGACCCCGAGATCATGATCTGAGCCGAAGGCAGAGGCTTTAACCCACTGAGCCACCCAGGAGCCCCACTCCTTGGCATTTTTTAGAAGTCCAGGCCAGTTATCTTGCGAAATGACCCTCAGTTTGGATTTGTCTGTTTAGGTCCTTGCAATTAGCTCAGGTTAAACATTTCAGTGGGAATATTATATAGGCTGACATGCGTGAATCACATCAGGAGGTACATGATGTTGGTTCCATTACTGGTAATGTTCAGGTTGATTACTTGGGTAAGGTAATGTTCACCTCCTATTTCTCCTGTGTAAATGTCCCCCTTCCTCTCTGTAAATAATAATCAGTTACAGTATAATTAATTACAAAGTAGTGTGTGGGATAGTTCTGTGTCCCAAGCATCTTTCAGCCATGGTTTTAATGATGGCTTTTGTTTAAATACGTTATCAAGTAGGTACTTGAAATTGATGTTTTTCTAATTCTGACTTTTTTTCTCTAATAGCTGACATTCTTCTGAAAAGAACCTTCTTTTCTAAGGGAAGTATCACTAGATTGTTTTTCATAATTGGAAAGACTATCCATTTCTGTCATCATTTGTGATACACAAATGGTCCCAAATTTGGCCAGTGAGAGCCTGTTCAAGGTGATTTTTGTGTTCCTTTGACCCATCCCCCCTTAGTTTTTGAGCACATACCTACTTTCTGGCAAAGGATATTTCAGGATCTTCTTACACTTTCATGGTCCCATGAAATGAGTCCTGGAATTAGCCCTTTCTCAAGGATCCCTTGTTCCAGTGACTGAGGAGCAGTTTTTAGAAACCAAGATCTGAGAGCTAAGCACACTCAATGTTACTTGGGTTCATTGCTTCTAGGCCTTTTCAGTAGACAGAGCTAGAACTCTTTTTTCAAGAAAAAAAAAATCATCATTTACATGTCCAAATATCAAGACCTGCAGTAACACTGTACTAGCCTAGACAGATAAACAGTCTGACCAGTGGAACAGAAGAGAAATCAGAGATAGTGCTTATCACTTAACTCGCTACAAAGGTAACACGTACGTGCAGTGGGAAAGGATGGTCTTTTTTAATAAATGGTTCTGGGTTAAATATCCACTGGAAAGAAATTTACCTGGAATTCCTACACACACACACAGTCCAACTATGAAAGGTTAAACAGTAAAGCTTTTAGGGGAAAACGTCTCCATAACCTTGGAGTGAACAAAAATTTCTTAAACAGAACACAGATAGCTTGAGTCATAAGAGAAAAACTTGACTGGTTGCATTATGTTTGAATTAATAACTTTTTTTTTAATTAATAACTCTTGTGCACAAAAAAAATCATTGAGAGAGAAAAGGCAGCCCATAGAATGGGAAGAGATAATTCTTAATGCATATATTTAACAAAAGATTCTTCTCCAGAACATATAAGGGACTCCTACAAGCCAACAGAATGAACCAGACAAAAGCCTTGACACAAACTTCACAAAAGAGGAAATCCAAATGGTGCCCGTATATATGGACATGGATATGTGTTCATTAGTCATCAGAGCAGCACAAATGCAAACCTCAGTAAGGTATTACCACGCGCCAGCTAGAATAGCAAAAATGGAAAAACACCAGGTAAATCAAGCTTACCTTGATTTACCTTGAACATTTGATGGAAATGTAAATGGGTGTAGCCATTTTCAAAAACTTATGCATAATTCTAAGTATCAGCAAGTGCACTCCTAGATTTTATTCAGCAGAAATATATACAGGTGTTCATCAGAAGATGATGTAGTAATTTGAGTGATACGATACTGCCATTTTTTCAGTAGGCACTATGAGCAGTTTCATATGGTTCAGTCTGCTGGAATGCCCCTAGCACTATTTGGTTTTTTGTTTATTTTTATTTAAATTCAATGGGCCAAGTTACAGTACATCATTAGTTTATGATATAATGTTCAGTGACTCATCAGTTGAGTATAACACCCCGTGCTCATATCACATCCCTCCTTAATGCCATCACCCACTTACCCAGCCCCCCACCCACCTCCCTTTCTGTAACCGTCAGATTGTTTCCCGGAGTCAAGAGCCTCATATGGTTTATCTCCCTCTCTGATTTCTTCCCATTCAGTTTTCTGTCCTTCCCCTATGGTCCTCTGCACTATTCCTTATGTTCCACATATGAGTGAAACCATACAGTAATTGTGTTTCTCTGATTGACTTATTTCACTCAGCATAGTCCCCCTCCATTTCCATCCATGTCGATGTAAATGGTAGATATTCATCCTTTCTGATGGCTGTGTAATACTCCATTGTGTATAAGGACCACATCTTCTTTACCCATTCATCCACTGTTTGCTATAGGGAAAGACTAAAGGCTGCCCAATGCCCATCTCCAGAAGAATGGCCCAGTAAATTGTGGCCTATCACCCAGTGGTATATAGCAATGGGAATCAGCACAGCACAGCTACATGTGAGAATCTGTGTGACTCTCACAAAAATAACACTGAGTAAAGACAGCTAGTCACAAAAGAGTATGCATGATTTGATTCCATTTACAAAGTACAAAAACAGGTAAAACTGCTGTGGTTTGAGAAACCAGGACAGCAGTTACCACTGTCAGGAGAGAAGCGATTGGAAGGGAAGCACAAAGGGAGAACTCTCCAGATGTTTGATTTCCTGATGCCCGTTTCTTGAGTGCTTCCAGTTTGTAAACATTCAGCAGCAAATTGTCCACTTGTGATATGTGCCTTGTTTGCATGTATATGAAATTTAAAAGTTAAAAACTAAAAATAAAACAATAAATAGTATAAGGGTTATCTGGGAAACCACAGGGAAATCAGTGACTTCTGATCTGTTCCTCCTCCTACCTCAGTTCTAACCATTAACCTGTCACCATGCTTGTTTTAGACAGTTCAAAATAAATTATAAGCATCTGTGCACGCTTCCCTGCAGACGTCAA